>JBBIGA010075031.1:0-11869 GCA_037576975.1 Alestes dentex
AAATATAAATACATATATATACGTGTGTGTGTGTATACGTGCTGAGTGCTTCAGAGTGTTGTGATGCAGTTCAAAAGCATAAAACTAAATTAATAGCAAGATTTCTTTCTTTTTTTCTTTCTGATTTGATTTGTTATTGTGCGAGGATCCCTTAGGTGAGGGACAAGAAAAGTTTAATTTAAATAAGACCTTTTTTGTCATGTTAATTCACTTTACAAATGTTAATGTTAAAAAAATCGAATGTTGTGAAAATACCGAGCCCTTGTACTGTGCAATGATAAGCCGCGCTAAAATAATATCGGTTGCACTCCAGTTATGCTTATATGATCTTTCGCAACTCATATTGTTCTGTTGACTTGCTTTTATGGCTTAAAACAGCAGATGATGTAAACGTGCCACATTATTTCCGTCTGCTGTGCCTGGGCATGCTGATGTTTAACAAAGTGAGCTATACAGAAGCGGGAATAATGAACTGATAATAGTAACAATAACAACAATAATAATGTTTGTTCTGGTTTCTGTCTGTATTATCTGCTTCATACTTCAGTGCACATAGGGGGATAACCCTCCCCCTCCCCTACTCCCCACCAGCCCCCCTCCGAGCAGAGCTTTTGTTTTTTATGTAAACACAACCCTCAGATTCTTCTGTCTTAGCGCTGCCGTTGATTCTCTCTCTCTCAGGACTTCATTAGATGCATCTGATCATCAGACACGAGCGTTTGATCGGCATGTGTTTAAAACTACAGTCATTAAGGCTCAACCTCGCCAAGAACCGGCAGCGCTAAATTTCAGCGGACATACTCACAGTTTATGTTGCGCGACAAAAATTAGGTGCTGCGAAGGAAATAGAAGTCCTGGGGTCTTTTTTCTTGTCATCCAAGGCCAAACAGTTTGGGCAGGACTAAAATTAGTCCACTAGGGACAGGAGAAGGAAAGGCATGTGGTACAATGTGAGAGGGAATGCACTGCCATAGCTGGTTCTTGTTTTGTTTATACTGTCAGGTATTTAAGTGCCGCCTTTTAGCACCTGAGCTATTTCAGTGAAGTTTTCGCTCCCGCCCTGGGAATTGTAAATATTCATGTCATCTTTTTTTCACGGTGACTAAGCAAGCACCCGTCTCCGACAGCACGCGCTTTCACGTTTTATTTCGGACTGTTTGTTCAAACAGAGGCTCTGTTAGGTTCGCGGCGTAGCCGAGCTGCGAATAAAGAGGCACGACTTCCGAAAATAGACTCAAAACAGAGCTATAAGGCCGTTAATGCAGTCCTTTAAATTGTTTTAGAAACAATATAATATATTTTTTAACTCATATTATAGATGCCACCATTCATACTGGCAATTGCCCATAATTAGTGTTGCATAGAGCGTCTTGTATTACGTAAAAATGTAAAGCTAAGAAAATGTACGTTTTTGCCATGTTTTTGTCAAGTGTTTGGCAAAAATTTGTCTTTTAATATTGAAACATTTTATTACATTAAGTGTTAAAACATAACAGTATTAAACGCTTTAAAACATCGAAATGAATACAAATGAATAACCTTTAGTAATAACCTTTTTATCACTTGTTGTAGAAGTTCAGACACAAACCTGTCGATGTAAATGTCGTTCATTATGTAACCTTGTAATATTCATGTTTTTATGAAAATGCATAATAAATATGTCCCCAAACTGAACATCTAAGAGCTAAAAGCAAATCTTGACTGTGTACGGAGCGTCTGTGGGTATATAAAGCGATTTTTAATATGAAAGGTGCCTGCACAGTAAGCAGCAGCAGAATTAGCTGCGAGTTGTGAGACGCTCCTGTTCCCTCTGCCTTTAATGTAGGGGTGTAATTTCACACTGCACAGACAGACGCTACTAAAATCCAGCAGCTCCACCGCCGAGAAAATGGCTCAAACCTTCGCTGCTGTGACATTTACTGCAAATGTGCTGAGTGTAGAGCGCCCAAAACAAGACCAGCCACCGTTTTTGTCGGGTTATTTTTAATACTCTTTCCCCTCCGCCTCTCTTTTCTTTCCTTTTTTTCAAGGTTCGGCCCGTTTCATGCATTTTTACACTGTTGCAGCCGCGGAGTCCACAGAGAATTGCAAAGGGAGTGGTTATTAAATCCATAGCCAGTCTGGTTTGTGGAGATGGCCTACGGTGCTGCTGACTGCTTTAACCTTCATAAACTGTCTGGAGAACACAACACCATTCTTAATGCAACAAATACAGCGATGCTGTTCTTATAAGACTTTATTTATTTTTCTATACTTGTACACTTAAAAACAGTCTAGCACAACAATACCGAGTGGTGGTTTTAGCTGGAGTGGTACACTTACAATACAAATATTCAGAGGGACTTACTATTTTAATCATTTTACAAATGTAGTGTATTGTGAAAGGGCTTTATCCACAATGCTATAGATAAAATAACTTATCTGTCATGGGGTTTCCTTGCAGAAGTTTCCTTCCTGTAAATGTGGTTCGTCTGGTTAACTTTTCCCTTGAAAAAAGGAAAAGGCATTGAATCAAGCACCATCACCCAGAAAGCATGGGCATTTTATTAATGCTCTTTTGAATATAGCTAAATTTGGTGATATTGTGATACATGCTGAAAAGATCTTGATACTGAATTTTATCCGTTCCACCCAGCACTAGTTGTGACACATTTCCATTCTGACAAGTCACACATTTCCATTCTGACAAGTGAGTGTAAGAAAAAACAGACCTTTATACAGGCCCTAATGTAAAGTACAATATAATGTGTGCATATCTTAAGTTATGATACACATGTCTGTATGAAGTTTTCTTTTCAGCTTTGTTATATTTGTTAGTAGAAAAATGTGGCATTGAAAAACAAATCCTACATGAATGATTGAAAACTAATATTGGGATTTTTTTTGTTACTTGCTGGCAGTGAATCATAATTAGGTGCAGAATCCACAATAAATGTTTTATTGTGATGCATAATGTACAGTAAATATCATATCATTACATCCCTAAACTTGTACATGTAAGCCAAGTCAACCTTGATTTAGGTTAGTGTTAAAGGTGTTACAATGTAAAATGGTGTCAAAAAATAGAAAAATTAACGTTTGAAACTGTGGAATGTAAAATCAGCGGCTGTTCATACTGTTTTATTTATCAACTCAATCAACCAGATCAGTCCCTGTTTAGTCTTTTACATAAAGCTCTGCAGAAATTTTACTATATATATATATATAAATAAATGTATAGTCAAATATATATAAATACCATTACATTATACATGAAATGATAATATTACACATCCTCAGTGTAAGTAATTGTACTGAACCTGAGTATATGTATCGTTACACCCCTAGCTGTTGAATCTTACTCAATGCAAATCCAGTCGCTCCCCGAAACAGGGCAGCCCACGGCTTTATCCAGCTCTCGTAATTTCTTCTTCAGCCGTGGTGCTCGTTCTCGTGACAGGAATAATAAATTCCGAACGTGTTAAAATATCTCATCCTGAACGACGTGCTGCAGACAGAGAGAAGTGACACACACCGCTCGTGTAATTCTTCCTGTGCTACGGCTGACACTGACATGGCTCTGAGTGTGTGTGTGTGTGTGTGTGTGTGTGTGTGTGTGTGTGTGTGTGTGTGTGTGGGAGTCGCCTGGTTTGTCCCACATGTTGCGTCGGCCTCGGCGAGCGTTCCGCTGTAAAACGGCTGACAGGCAGGTCGAGCGACAGACAGAACCGGCCTGAACTCCTGACCCCGGACGTGTATTTTTACACACTGACCGGCTAAGCTAACATGACGCAGGCCACCAAACAAGCACAGACAAACACAGAGCCGGACACAGGCCCGAGCCAGGGGCTTTTCTCAGTTTTGTGGGTTTTAGCAGGGCTAGGTGATCGACAAAAATGTGTCTGTTAACTTATTTGGGCGTGTGTTTGTTTATGTGTTGGGAGTACAAAAGTTTCAGAATCAAAATCAGAAAACTTTGTTGATCCTGGAGGATACTGCTTATGTTATGACTGCACAAGGACAATATAAAATATAAAGTAAAATTAAAATATGTAGAACTCAATATGAAATGCACTGCTATGTACACTAATGCTGGGTATTAATACTATAGATAAATAAAGTTAGAAAGGTATTATTAAAAATTCAGTTTTTAAATTAAATACTAATAGATTGCAGGAATACAGTTAGAGGAACACTGGTTTGGTTCCTGACTTTATGGTACACATTAATGTGCTGAGCTCTGTGAGCAGCTTCTCATTTGATTTAGTGAAGAAGTAATTAGATAAACAATGTATTGGATGGTAAGTGTAAATACTGGGCTTTGCAAAAGTCTTAGGGACCAGCAAAAATAATACATAGTTTTTTTTTTTGGTCAATTAACATTACTAAATATACTAATAACACAATTACAAATAACATTCTACAGTAAATAGTGATGTTCAGTATATCAGTGTGTTCTCGTGGAAGTCCAGTATTACTGTAGTTTTATCAGAAACCTGGTTTGACTCGATCAGTCCTTCATTAAATTAAATCAGGAGCTTCTGATGGAGTTTCACAATCCAAACAACGGCTGGAGGAACCGAGGAGGAATCTGGAACCGAACCTGTGTTCTCCTCACCAGCTCACACAGTATCAACTACCTTTACACACAGAAAAAAATCTGCATTCTTGTTTGTTTGTATTTATTCTAATGTTAACTTTGCTTTATCACAGGCTGAGAAAAAAATGACTTCAAACAATTTGCATAAGTGCCCAAGACTTTTGCACAGTATATTATATACATCATCTGTAGTAGTGTACTATGAAACCAAGCTGCATGTAAGTTACACTGATCATTCTTTCTTCATTAATATAATCCTTCATTCAGTATCCAATGTAGAATGTGTTGGATAATCTGTAGAGAAATCAACAAGCAGCAAACTAACAAAAGCAACAGAAAGGTTTGCTGTGAGAGCCTTCACTGTAACGAGAATCCTCAAGCAGTATGAATGAGAGCGAGATGCTACAATAGCAGTGGAATTGGAACGAGTTACTGCTTGTAAGATGAAGATGATGTTTACACTCACTGGGAGGAACATAACTACACTGTACTCTCACCACACGATGGCGAGGATAATTAGAAGCTGTTGTTCACCTGTGAAAATGTCATGATTTCCAAGTTCAGCTTCTCATGAACCCTGTGTTCAAGCAATGAAAATGACATTATTAAATTACTGTACTGTAATGAATACATTTTGATGAAGCTTATTTTGTCCACTCATAACTGTAACACAGTGCACTGCTTTTAATTGGAACAAACAATTCTTTATGGTCAAATTTGAGCAAATCGTGACTGAGTACAGATAAAATGTTATTGATTTCCATTAATTATTAAATGGCTTGGCAGCCCTAACATATTTATTTCACATGCGTATGAATGTGTGTTTTTATATGGAGCCATCTGCTTGCTCGTAAATTATATCCTTATTTCTGTAGATAATTATGAGAACGATCCAAGTATGTTAGGCCATGAGATCTTTTCACAAAACAAGTGAAAGTGCAAACAGTCTGATTTTTTTTTAGATTTTAGATGCTGTACATAGAGACAGTGTGTATGTTTGGGTTTGGTCTGAGCTTATGGGAATGTACATGGGCATATTTTGTATGTTGTTTTTTTGAGTAAGTGAGTGTGCCCTTGGAACTGTTCCAAATGATCTGCCTGACATGAACGGATAGACTGAGTTTAGCGAGACAGACGTGAGCTCCGCATCAGATTTCAGCCTGTTGCCAACTTTCTTACGGCAGATGGAAGTAATGGATTATCTTGCAAACTCTTTTTACTGCTTTAACTTCAACTAGCCAACACTACGAGTAATTTAATTAAAGAAAACATTTATTGGAGCAAGTTTTCATAGTTTACTCTGTTACTTTTTTCACACTTTTTTAAAGCAAACCCTAAAAAAATAAGTTCCCACATACTAATTCAGAAAAATCTGATAAAATGGCTGAATGAAGTTTTCCTGAAGAAAATGCGATCGCATGGAGCAATTAACAACTCAGTGGTCACTGCAGATGACTTGGTGCAATAAATAAAACATTTATTGGCAGCCCAACTGTAATTGTAAAACACCCATGAAAAGGAGTAATCAATATATTTACCAAAGTGCACAGCTGAGTCAATGGAAAAAGAGATGTGTGTGTCAGATAAATGTAAATTAGGTGCCTATGTAAAACTGCATATGTAGACATACATATATCATACATGCACTGAGACTCAAAAGAGACCATTCTGATAAAACATAAAAATGTTCCAGACGTATTAAATTATCTTATCTTATCGTTGTACTAGTATTGTACTATCAGACTATAAAATGTGGCCTGTGCAAAAGTCATATTTAACACTTTTGTACAATGTTAAGCTACCAGCTAAAAAGAAATAGTACCGTAATATTAGCAGAACGCAATGTTTAAACATGTTGTCAGTGAAGGATATGTTAACTTGTTTTGATTTATAAGAGGAAGGGTCTTTGACTTCTGTGTAACAATAGCGGAACCTGTTCTGGGGCTGTACAGAGCCATTTTTAAAGGTTCTTAAAAAAAATCATATGTAGCTGGTTCATTATCATGGAGAAACATTTAAACCATACGAAGAACCATTTAAGCCTTCAAGTAATGATTGGAGTTGTCATGGTTCTATAATTGAATATTGGTTTTACTGAAAAACTGAGAATGTGTAGTTCTACTGAAAACTATAAATTGTATAGAACTTTCACATTATGTGGAGGCTCTTAAAACTTTTTAAAAGGTTCTTCACACTCACATCTCATTTACAAAACACCGAACCACTAAAAGGCTAAGAAACCAACGGTGATTCTTCTATGGCATTGCTCCAAAAAAACCCTTTGCCATGTTTATTTTTAAGAGTGTATAAATAAATGTGCATTCGTTGCATTCATGCATTCACCAACTGGCTTGTAAAGAAAACGCTGGTGAGAGCCATCAACGTTTTGGAGATGGAGGTGGCTTGAAGGACTGGTTTATTTATAGACCAAAAGAAGACAATGCGTATTGCATATTGGACTTTTAGTGTTGAATGTTAAGTTTTCAGTCCTGAATGGCTTTGCAGTTGGTCAATTTAAATGTCATGAATGTCTGAAATCACACCTCAGGGGCCTGAAGACGGAATAAGTGAAAACGCATGCTGCGCATGTTTCTTGGAATCTGTATTTTCTCCGCCTCCTTTGACAAGAACAGGACCTTTGATTGACACGCAAAATAACCAGCCCCAGGCGGGTGCTTTAGTGTGACGTGTGAGGTCAGACGGAAATAAAATTGGTGAGCACAGGCCAACACACAAGGAGATCTCACTTAAAAGCCGTTACCTGCTTCAAATAAAACTAGGCAATCACTTTTCAAGATGTTCCACCTTCTAGATGGTTCCAAAAGGCTCAGTTACAACACCCAGGACAGGCAACCACTTATAAAAGACGCAAACAGACGGTTTGGTTGGTTAGGATTTGGACAGCTTAGGTTATGGCACTTTTCCACCGGCATAAGGAACCATGGCATACTGAAAACGAATGTTTTTCCATTACAAATAAAGCGATCTGGACCCGAGCCGAACACGAACAGCTCGACAGCAGGGCCAAAAGTGGGCCGCAGTCAAGCTGTCTGCATCACTGCTTTCTGATCTGTCCAAATGTCATCACAACATGGAAAGAGGCTGCTGTTTTTATACTGTCTGTGCAAAAAAAACAACAACTGAGACACAAACTAACAACTAGGGAATGGATGAAGTACAAGCTCAACTGTTTTTGGGCTGAAGTTCAATTTCAGTGGGAGTTTTCTATGAGTTTTCTATAACAAATTCATCTTTATCTCTGTGAGAAACGTGAATTTGATCCAGGACATCACTAACAAGTTATCTGGGTTTGGTTTTCAGCACACAGATAAAGAAAAAATTAAAGCTCAAACAAGACTATAAATAATAAAAGACCAAAGACAATAACAAAAGTAGCTCTGACAGAAAAACTTTCCGCCCGTTCGACTCCATGGACGTGGCTTTGGGACGATTAGCCAGAAACTCTGTGGATAGAATTGAGTCAGAAACTCCGTCACCAGACTGAGATACACTGGAACATCAAAACCTGATACAAGTGCTGTACCATCGCAGTACAGTTTAAATACAGCACAGATCCTGTAGACCTGTGGAAAAATGCCTTTAGATAGACACTTTGCCCAAAATGGCTTTGCCCAAAATCACAAACTATCATGCGTAATAGTATGTAATAGTCGTGCACCACCATTCAGAACACATTTATTGTAGCATCAGTATGGTAGTGTGTGGTTTGGGACCTGTGTAGGGCTGCACCATATGGACAGAATATGATACTGTGATTTTACTGCCAGAAATTGTGATTACAGTATCTTTAGATGTATTAAACGGTCCTATATCACCTCTCTCTAAGAAAAATGACCGAGGATTAAATATAAGGGATAAACAAAAGCTGGAAAAAGTAAACATAAAATAGAAGGAAAATGTACAATTTTGGCCCTTTAAGAATACCTTGATCAATGTCTTTAAAAAGCAAAGATTTACCAAAATAATTTGACTTTTGTTGGATTGCATGAACACTTCAGTTCATTATGCAGTGACTCACTTGGAGCAGTGATTGGTTGCCCTGTCAGAAACACTGATTGATTAGGGGCTCATTTGCATTTTGCGTCCTTCTGTTGTGTGTATTGCAGAGACCAATATTGCCATAACAATAAACAGAGGATATATTGTGCTGCCCTAGCACAAGGTAAAATTTGAGTGTACTTCACTGACTTACATCCTTTGAGCAGAACTGAAGGAGTGATTGGACAAATTTGACAAATTCTGTGAAGATTGGTTGAATTTGTGTGAATTCTTGCAAATGTAAAACTCCTGGGTCTGTTACAGTATACAGTAACATACAGTAACAAAATTGTGGCACACAGAGAACTCCAGTTCCACATGCTGATCCATTTTACCAGGACCAGCACGGACATGGACACAAACACTGACCACTCTGGGGGCAGATTTGAGTCAATTAAGGTGGACAAACACAAACAGTGAATGGATCCAGGTAAAATGAGGTCTTGGATAATCAAGTCATAATTCTTTAGAATGTACATCCCTGACTTATGTTAACTTTGCGTTCTCAGAGAATTTTATTTTGTGCTCATAGGCAGGGCCATGTAGTCTGAAGGGCTTTTGACGCGAGTGACATGGCCACACAGGACCGAATCGCCAGGCTGGACCAAACGCTAGTTTGTCATTTTGATCGCACGCCCCTTTAAAGTCTCGGCTGTAAATCTTGAATGGCCAAGAGCTCAGTGACATTATTTCTAGCTGGACATGTGCTGTAATAACAGCTCAACGCCTTCGTAACAAAACCTCAGACTTCTAAAATGCAACTTTTATAGATAACTTTAACATGCATCAATTTTAAGTCATTTTGGGCCTTTTTTTTCAAAATATTGACTCAAAGGGTGTGAAATAAATCACAAGCATGAAGATTTAATAGGTTTAAATGATAGATATGTTTGCATGTTTCTTACAATTCAGTTTTTCTACTAGAAAAGTAATTTATTTGAACTATTTAAGAAATTTTGAGCCTGGTTGTTGACAGTACAGGTGTCTGCGTAATGATTAACAGCAGAAAAAAAAATAGCCATGAGCAAGATGCTACAAGGTTACGCCAGTCTTAAATACAAATCATCCACACTGACAAGCATCCTCCCCACGTTATTCCTGAACACATTCTCCCGAAACTTAACAACCATGTCCTTGCTTGTATTTCTTGTCAAGTAAGTGAGGGAACGTTGTATCTGTTCCACCCGTGTGTCAGCGTTAGTGATTAATATGCTTCAGCCAGGAATTCTTACATCATCCACAGAGTTACTGCAAACATCTGGCCACACTTTCGCACTCAACAGCAGTACATACATTAAACGAGGTGTTTATGGATGCCCAAAAAGTCTTTGTGTGAATACAATTTTACAGTCTTAAATTAGTGGTATTTTATAGAATAGCAATCTCAATAACAGAAACTTTTGTTTAGTTTGATTATGGTGTTCACAACATTGCCAGAAATCATCAGAATGTTGTAATAAATAATAAAGAATGTCGACGCCGCTGTGGCCGCACGAGGGGAGCCTCTCCTCTGTCGGTGTTTTATTTGGAAGCTGATTGCTAATCATGCACCGGGCCGTTGAAACGGACATGCCTCAGTAGCAGCATAATGCTTCCTGTGCGTTTCTGTGATTACTCAGCTTCAAGTCGAAACTCGCTCGCAATTAGAGCGGCTTATAAATTATGCAAATGATGACTGGCGTAATTGAGACATGTTAATCATGTTTTAAGAGCCTAATTACAGAAATGTATAATGGAGGTGGGAGACTGTAATTAGCCGTGATAACAGGTTGGCTGCGTTGAGAGTAGAACAGCATTCTGCGTGTTTTGTGTACGGCAAGTCTTCCCTTAATGCTTTCTACAGACTGTACAATTTCACAAATCTTAGAAAATCATTACAGATCACACTATGCAACATGGGGACAGTGTAGGTATAGATGTATGATGGTGTGTGTGAAGGTGTGTAGGTGTATGATGGTGTGTGTGTGAAGGGTGTAGTTGTATGATGGTGTGTGTAAAGGTGTGTAGATGGACGATGGTGTGTGTGAAGGTATGTGTGTGTGTCTGTGTGTGTGTGTGCACATAAAACAACCTACAAATGGAAAAGGAAGTCATGTCACACTGGCTAGAGCAGTTATCAGCAGGGTTTCAGGTTTCAGATTATGATGACATCACTACAAAAGTTAGATTGCCCTGTTAGTTCTTCAGCTAGACATAAATGGGAAATCCTAACACATTTTCCTTTCATACACATTTCTGAGTGAAAACAAGGAGTGATAGGTTGCGGATGGTGGGAAGGCGAGGTGAAACATTATTAATATTATTTATTTTACATATTAATAATATCATCCCTGCCTGCTGGTGCACGATGATGTCATAAAAAATCAGAAGAGGCTTTACAGGCTTTGGACTAAAGATTACAGGGAAGAAAGACATATTAATTTGTCTTTTTCAGCCAAGGTTCCCAAAGTGGAGTCTGAGGAGCCCAGTAGTCCATGTTGTGTAGCCAGGGGGTGAATGAAAGAATTGATTCTTTTTCACGATACGTAATGTGTGTGTGTGTATGTGTGTGTGTGTGTGTGTGTGTGTGTTACTGTTACTGCCATTGACTGTGCTGTTTAGACACTGGCACTGGCCTCCATAGAGACAATAACATTACCCTCAAAGCCTTTTACTGTAATTCAGTTTTTTTTTTCACAGTGGCCAACAAAAGCACCGCTCACAAATATCGGAGTCATTCTGTAATGGCCCTGTATATGATATCCATCAGCCAACTACAAACAAAGCGCAGTTTGCAGGATGGCTAATATTACTGCATCAGATAACCAAATTGAATAGCGCAGAAAGCAGCAGATGCACGAATTTAAGAGACAATGTGTCTCTTTTTGAATAGAAATATTATGAAAGTAAACATCCCACCCCAAATACCTTTTTGGGGAGCATTTAAAAAACTATAATTGAAGTTGCAGTTGCAAAAAAGCTGCAGTTCAATGCGTGTTGCGTGTTGTAATGTGGCAAAAAATAACGCAGCGAAAGCTCGAAGGAGCATGGACGGAGTTTAGTTGGACAGAAACAGCTGTAGCCTCTGTTTTCCATCCTGCATGATTAATATGTGGTGTGTTGATGCCCTTCGAATAAATGTTCTCCTCTAGATGACCATTTACAATGACACGTCGGGGGGAAAGAGAGAGAGAGAGAGAGAGAGAGAGAGAGAGAGAGAGAGAGAGAGAGAGAGAGAGAGAGAGAGAGAGA
>JBBIGA010075042.1:0-11869 GCA_037576975.1 Alestes dentex
GATTCGTGACCAGAAACTACAGTCCTGGTTTTGTTTCATCCTCACACACACACACACACACACACACACACACACACACACACACACACACACACACACACACACACTTATATACACACACACACATACACACTTATATACACACAGAGTCTGCAGAGTCTGTATCATCTTCCTATTTATCAGTAGATATGTGGATCCAGCTCTGTGTAATCCAAGGGCATAATGCAAATATATGTAGGAAAATACAGTGTGTGTAATATATGGGCAAAAGGGTTTATCAACGAATATCAGGTGAGCAACAACCCCAGTGCAAGCAACAGGTTGCATTGGTTTAAGTCCAACCTAAACCAAGATCACTACTGGTTTTCTTGCAGTTATTTTTGTGTATTAAATAATCCCAGTCTAGTTTCATTACTGTAGTTTTAGTATATATTTATTTTACAGAGCAGCCTGAAATTTGCATACTGTAGACTGGATAGAAATGCAATTCATTACAGGCCTGAAATGATTATGAACTTATGTAATTATGATTAATATATAACAAAATAACAAGTGATCTTTAGTAGGGAAATATAAGCAAAATAATGATCTGCTTAAACTGAAGGCAGTTGGGCTCACCTGTGATGCTCACAACTTTCCACAGATGCCTTTCCTTGTTAGAATCAGGCCCCGTCAGTGTAGATCCTCTTTTTTTTTTTCCACTATTGATTGGCTGTTGATGTTTCTGTGTAATCCAGTGGCATAATGCAAATATATGTAGGAAAATACAGTGTGTGTAATATGTGGACAAAAGTATTGGTACGCAGCTCTTACTTATTGAATTCAGTGGCCCCTCAGTTCCAGTGAAGGACAATCTTAATGCTCCAGAAGACCAAAACATTTTGGACAGCCCCATGCTTCCAACTTTGAGATACCAATGGAGATAGTGATCAGACTTTCTCGTTCAACATCAGTGTCTGACCTCATAAATGCTTTACAGAATGAATGGGCACAAATTCCCACAGAGACTCCAGAATCTTGTGGAAAGCCTTCCAAGAGGAGAGGAGGCTGTTATAGCTGCAAAGGGGAACCAACTCCATATTAAAGTCTATAGATCTGAATACAATGTCAGTAAAGTCCTTGTTTGTGTAATGGTCCGGTGTCCCAATACTTAGCTCCAAATAAGGACATACTTTTGTATACAACCCAGTTGTTGCTGGATATGGGTAGGAACGTGTCCCAGTTCTACAACTTTGGGTGCGGGTCAGGATGCAGGTGTGGGTGAGGGTGAGGGTGAAGGTGCGGATGCAGGTGCGGTGACTCTGTTCCTCTGCTGGATCCTCCAGGTGCTCTGCAGAAGAGCCCGGTGTGTGCCTGCTGTCCAGGCTGTGGCTCAGAAGATCAGGTCCTGTAGGTTTTTCTCTACAGCCGGTTCCTCAGGATCAGACGAGCCTTATGTAGCAGTTTCATCTCACGATTCAGGTACGAGTTGCAGGAACAAATTCACATTTTTTTGAGCGACTCTGACCTAACAACTATCCAATTATTTAGGTTTTATTCAGTTTAATTCATGAAACAAAGTCAGTCTAAATCATCTAAAATTGATCTCGTACTTCCACTCAGTGGCCACGTTATTAGAAAACACCAATATCGTACTTCCACGCAGTGGCCACTTTACTGGAAACACTGATCTAGTACTTCCACGCAGTGGCCACTTTATTTGAAATGTACCTTGTGCCTCCACTCACTGGCCACTTGATTGTTAACTTGCGTGTGTGTGTGTGTGTGTGTGTGTGTTAGGTCCCCGAACGGTGTGGCCTGATGAGACCATGGGCCCGTTCGGTCCTCAGGACAAGCGTTTTCAGTTGCCAGGCAATGTGGGTTTTGACTGCCACCTGGAGGGCATGGGGGAAGATCATCAGAGGAAGATTCTGAAACACCGGGTCGTCCCCGATGTCCTCTCTGCACCGTCCAGCAGCGAAAGACACGAGTTCACTCTGGCGCAGTTTATCAACGAATATCAGGTGAGCAACAACCCCAGTGCGAGCAAAGGGTTGCATTGGTTTAAGTCCAACCTAAACCAAGACCACTACTGGTTTTCTTGTAGTTATTTTTGTGTATTAAATAATGCCCTCTATGTAATCCCAGTCTAGTTTCATTACTGTATTTTAATATACATTCATTTTACAGAGCAGCCTGAAATTTGCATACTGTAGACTGGATAGAAATGCAGTTTATTACAGGCCTGAAATGATTATGAACTTATGTAATTATGATTAATATATAACAAAATAACATAAGTGATCTTTAGTAGGGAAATGTAAGTAAAATAATGATCTGCTTAAACTGAAGGCAGTTGGGCTCAACTGTGATGCTCACAACTTTCCACAGATGCCTTTCCTTGTTAGAATCAGGTCCTGTCAGTGTAGATCCTCTTTTCTTTTTTTTTCACTGTTGATTTGTTTGTGTTTCCAGAGTAAAGAAGTTTCTGTCTGGATTGAGAGAGTCAGTAAAGCTGAGAAATATTTCCAGCACTCTGACGTGGAGTGTTCGATGCACTCCTGCCCTGAGCTACTGAAGCAAGGTGAGCTTCTGGAATACACTTTTAAAGGAAGTTTACAAATAAATGACATGCTTAATTGTGTTTTCTGTTAATTGTTAAAAATGAAAATTGTAAAAAAAAAAAAAACCTGTCATGTTCATTGTTATTGTATATACAATAATAACTTGAAATATTTATTTAAATGTTAAAAGCTACATGCTTTTTTTTAAAATGAAATATTGAACTATTTCCAGGTAGCTGTTATGATGAGGATTTTTTTGTTTACAGAATTAGAATCATTTTTCCCAGCACTCCCTGCGAGTGGCATCACCGTTGTCACGGTGACACAAAAAAAGGCCCCTGAGGAAGAACTGGACAGAGAACAGTTGCTAGATAAAGTGAGTGTGACCTTTCACCACGTTAAATAGTCCCTGATGATTGTTACAGCACTGAGATGTAGAAAAGCCTGTAGTGTGTAGTATAAAATATTCTACAGTGTATAGTACCATAGTGTATGCAATAGTGTGTAGTGTATAGTATAGAATAGCCCATAGCATACAATGTATGGTGTAGCTTGTAGTGTATAGTAAAGAATATCCTACAGTGTATACATTCGTTCGTAGTGTATAGTATAGAATATCCTAGAGTGTGTAGTGTAATATAGCCTATAGTGTATACAACAGTGTATAGTATAGAACAGCCTGTTTTGTATAGAGTGGCCAATAGTGTATGGTATAGAATATCATATGTGTATACTATAGTCTATAGTGTACAGTATAGAACATTGTATAGTGTATAGAATAGCCAATAGTGAATATCATAGTCTGTAGCATATAGTATAATATAGCATATGGTGTAGAATAGCCCATAGCATATAATGTATAGTATAGCTTGTAGTGTATAGAATAGCCTATAGCATGTAGTATAGAACAGCCTGTATTGTTTAGAATGGCCTATAGTGTATAGTACAGCCTTGTGTGTAGTGTATAATAGCCTGTAGTGTATACAATAGTCTGCAGTTGCTAGTATAATTTAGCCTATAGTGTATAGTATAGAATAGTCCATTGCGTATAATGTATTGTGTAGCGTGTAGTATAGAACAGCCTGTATTGTATAAAATGGCCTATAGTGTATAATATGTGGTGTGTGGTGTATTTTAGCCTGCAGTGTATATAATCGTCTTGAATGTCTAAAATAGCTTATAGTGTATATAATAGTCTGTAATGTATAGTATAGCCTACAGTGTATATAATAGTCTGTGGTGCATAGTATAGAATATAGTATAGAACAGTCCTTGGTGTGTGTTCTTTAGTGTTGTTTTTTTTTCCTCCTGCAGTTTGTTAATGGTGCTAAAGAGATCTGTTTCATGCTGTGGAGGGAGGGGTACTGGGCCGACTTCATCGACCCTTTATCTGGAAACCCTGTAAGTTTTTTGGTCTAAATATACTTTTTAATAGTTTATTTTCTCTACATTTTGTTAGTTTTTACTTGAAAGTGCATTTCTAATGGGCTCTCCATTGAAGCTAAACTGCAAAATGCTTACAGCCTGAATTCGTATAAATATATACAGTACTGTGCAAAAGTCTTGAACCCCCGTCATTTCTTCATGCTTTGCTCCCAGAGATCCACTCTTTTGTATTTTTAATGTGGTCTTGAACAGTTCTCCACTCTTCCTGAAGGACTTTCAAAGACACTCATTTCCAGTCCAGTCCCTGAACCTGACCAGTTTCAGAGGAATGTTTTTGTTGGTTAAGACACACAGTGACTAAAGAATAAAGAGCATCTAACTGAAGTCCTGAACCAGTGAAGAACCAGGAGCAGGTGATTCCAGATGATCAGGTGGTGATCAGTATACTGGTGGTGCTGAATGCTGAGTGGTTGGAACTCCTCTATCTAGGCTCCTTGTATCTTTAGGCACTTTGCAGCCTGTCAGTAAAACATTTGTTCCTGTTTCTTTCATTTAATCTCCTCAGTATGACAAAGATCAGACAATTTGATAGGAATAAAATAGTATTTTTGCACCAACAAAGCACCGTATAAAGAAATGAGAGGGGTGAAGACTTTTGCAGAGGTAAATAAGAAATGACGCCTTATTCTGCCGTATCTCCCCTCCCCGTCAGTTTTTCGGAGCGCAGTCACATGACTCTGTCCTCCAGCCTGAGAGCCGGCATCACTCCGGATTCCACATCGAGGACCTGGCCTCCTGTCGCGTCATCCGGCACGTCCTCAAGGACACGCCCACCTTCGTGGGGACGCTGATCACTAACGCGCCTTCGGACAGCCGCGTTATGGAGCGGCTCAAAGGACAATCGGCCGATTCCGAAGAGGCAGGATGACGAGGCTACGGCTGTTTTTACTTGAGTTTCGGGCGTTTGGAATAAAAACACGCCCCTGCAGAGATACAGGAAATGTGAGAGGCTTATTAAATATATATTTATTCACACGCTGCTGCTGTTTTGTTACTTTCTCTCTTATTCACTGAAACCTGCAGGATCTAGTCTCGAGAAATGTTGGGCCTCCACTCGTCAGTACTGAGACCCGACATTTCTGGAGACCAGATCCTGCATAGTTTACGTCACTGGTGAAATTTTCGTTTTTGTTCATTAACCTGCAACCAATGAATCACACTAACAGCATTTCACTGTTGAAAGATCAAAATAAAGGTGCTGAAAGCCTGTAATGTGTTTATAGCATAGAAATAGAAGTCCAAAAGGCTGTAAATGAACATAAAAAGCTCTAAAAGTTCAATCTTTACTTGTTTCATAATTCACACAGCATATTTGATAAAACTGTACAGTCTTCTCCCCACCTAATTGTAAAAGCAGATAAAAACACAAAGTGGTGATAAAACTGATCAAAAACATCAATGCGCCGCCGATTTCAGTGACCTCACTAACGGTAAAACGTCATCCAGGCTCTCCACATCTGGAAACAGGACATCACACGTCAAATCAAATGTAATAGATCAGTTATGATTTTTCTTCAGAGTAATATAACTAAATAGACTACAGTTGCAATGCATGGCTTTATAGTAAGACTACAAATCCCAAGTGAACTGCAGTCGGTTCTTATAAAATCAAATGACGCCCACCTAGAACTCGCAGCAGCTCCAGGACCAAGGAGTGGAAGGCAGGGAAAAATTCTTCATGTTCCTTCAGTTTCATGATGATGCTGAAACAGTATTAATATTAAAATTAAGCACATCAGTATTATAAATCAACTGAAGAACTCAAGAGGCAAGCAGCCTTTACTGAGATCAGCTGCACTAATTCAGACTGTGATGTAGATAAAATATCAGTACAGTGTTCCCCCGTGAAGTCGCAGTTCAGAATTTGTGGCTTCAGACGTTCTCTGATTTTTTCGGAGAACTGCATTTTCTTTGCTTTTTTCTTGGCAAAATATACATTTTTACGCATAGTGCTAAATTATTAAGAAACGTGATTTTACTGTAACAACGTAAATTCAGCTAAATTTCCACATAACATAACCATATACATTTTTTTAGTACTGTCGAGAGAACACAAAGCAACCGTATACGAAAACGCATGTTGGGATGGTGACACATACTTAGAGGTGGGAGGTTTGAAAGTAGTCAATCTGTGAACATTTATCTTGCTGCTGATATAATTAAATGAATTTATTACTGTATTTACCTGCTTATACCAAAGAAAACGCACATGCATGAATTACAGTACAGTCTATACAGGGGTAACATTGGCATTTACATTCTAGCACTGCAGGAGACAGCAGTTTTTTTACCACATTACAACAACGCGTTTTTTTCACAGTTTTGTGAGTCAACTGTATTGCGATTTTACTGCTACATATTGCGATTCCTTTCACAATATTAAAGAGCACATATATAAAAAAAATATTTTTAGAGCACTAAAAAGGCTTACAGTCTGTAAATTTGTTTCTAATGGCATATTTACTCCCACATCCATAGAGTCCATAAACGGATAATTAGCTACAAAAACAGCCTGTTTTTAAAAATGTTTCTCAATTTATTTATTTTTTTTTATGTCACAAAACACATTTAAACATGTCTAATTATTCTGACTACAGCAGTTTAGCTCCGCCCATTCATGCAACCACTTGCCAACAGTGAAAAAAGGTGAAAAATTAGACTTTTGTTGGATTCCATGAAGAACTCGATTCTTCAGAGCACCCAGTGACTCACCTGGAGCTGTGATTTGTCACCCTGTCGGAAACACTGTGATTGGTTCGAGGTTCATTTGCATATTGCAGCTTTTAGCAGAGGATAAAAACCCTACAGTACCTCCACTGCACATCCTTAATAGAACCTGTTTATTATTCTGTGCATCTGATTTCACATCCAGCATTTTCTGGAGATACTGGTCTGGAACAGATGCCTGGGATGGGATGGGATCTCTTATAATAGTTTCTGTACATAGTTTGTAATCTGTTAAAATAAAGTTGTACCTGTCAATGTCGCTCGTTCCCAGCAGGTCCTGCAGGTCGTGGCCGGAAAAGGCTTCGGTTGAGGACACAATTCTGGCCACTGTGTTGACCACCTCACTAGGGGGCGCTCTCTCGTCTAACAGAATAAATTAATAAAGAATTACTTAGTCAAGTTCATTTCTGTAGCCCAGAAACACACATAAAGGTCATTCAATATGTGTTACAGGAACAGAATGAAAATACTAAGCATGAAAATGAAAGAATAAATAATAGAATACATAGAAAATCAATAAAAGAGGATAGAAAGTGTGATAGACGAGGAGAAAAGTGCGATATTAGCAGCTTTTTAAAGCTCCAGCCGGTGCATATCTGATACTGATGGGTAGCTGGTTGGACAGCATAGTGGATAAACACCATTTAGAGACATAAAACTGATGGAAATAGAAAACATTTCATTCATAAGGGTAAGAGACCTAAAACCAAACATGTTTCAAGTATGATTAGTCAACAAATGATGGCAAAATAAGATAAATCCAAAGTGGCTTTATAACTACTGACATGGTTTCAACAGTACAGTGAAGGCACCCTGTAGGACAGAATATCAGTACTGCGAATTTTCTGCCACATGTGACTGTGATGCCTTTCAAGGCATTAAATCATCCGTATCATAATTTTTCTGGACTTAAAGAGGGCTTAAAGTCTGTAAATATTCGCTGCCCTGTCCGCACAGCCCTGTGGCTGGCAAACGGTCATGTAAGGAGGAACTAAGATGAATTATGAAATAATTTTGGTACAAACACATCAAACATCAGGAAAGAAATTAAACAGAAGGAAAATGTAGAATACAGGCCCTTTAAAAACACCTCAGCCAATCAGGGGCTTTAACGATTAATGAAATAAATGTTGGATTCCATGAAGACCTTGATTCACCAGAACACCCAATAACTCACCTGGAGCTATGATTGGTCACCCTGTCAGAAACACTGTGATTGGTTCGAGGCTCATTTGCATACTGTGTCTTGTGATCGCAGTATTGCAGGATATGGTGGGAACGATCAGTAGATGATGGATTGTGCAGCCCTGCCCAGTGCCTTGCAGTACAGCGGGTCTCTGGGTTACGACACAGTTTCGTTCTTTAGACAGTGACATAACCCGAATTTTGGTGTAAGCCAAAACTCACTCTAACCTCAGTCACTTACTGATCCTAACACAGTAAAATCATCATCTAGAACATAAAAACACAACTGAGCCCCAGAAAAAGGAAAAGGACATCAATATACTGTACTTGTTTACTGTACTATACTGGGGCGCCGACTCCCTCACTCATACGCCGCGTTACTGCGTATTCTTCCACTGTCGCAACCAAACTAGTTCCCCTACGTAGTCTGTAAGTACGAGGCTAACAGTGTAACCCGAAACTCTCACGATTTTAAAGTTTTTAATGGGAGTGAGCATCGTAAACCCAAAACGTATGTCGGGACTGTCAGAACCCAAGGGCCCCCTGTATATAGTGGGAATCAGGCTTAGTTATCTGGGTGTGGAACTCCAGGCATGAAGGTTTTTATCCACCTACCCATATCTAGAACATCCCTGAGGTTCCTCATGGCGTTGGTCATCTCTCCCAGCCGGGTGTAGACCTCGTTCATGCGGGGGTAGACGCCGCTTAGGTTAGGGGCGTCAAAAAGCTTCTGAAAATGAGACACCATGGCCTCCAGAGTGTGCTTGGTTGGGCTACGCAGGATCTACAGAGAGAAAATTTTCTAAATTACAAAGAAAATGCAAACAGTACACCAGGATCTTTTTCATTCTGTGTTCGTTACTGTTAGCAATTTGAACTTTTCCCATTTTAAATACGAAGGACATTCAAAAAAGTTTCCACACTTTTTTTTTTATTAATAATTTCAAATGACATCACTTTTCCTTTCACTGCCAGACAGGACTAGTCACAGGACACTCCACACAAGTCTTCACCAAAAATATAAAAGTGCAGAGACTTTCTGAACGTACCCCGTATTACTATATTAAGTTTTTCATGCAAAAGGTTCTGTTTGATTAAAATGTTTAAGCACTGATTCAAATTTTATCTAAAAAATAATCTATTTGTTCTGTCTTAATTTGTAAGACTGGCCATTTCAACCTCACCTATGCTCCACAGATCAACGATGGCAGCAAAATGGATCATAATGAGCAGCATATTATGGGATGTCACCTTTGAAACAACTTCGTAAAATGTAGCAGAGCTGCCCCAGTGCTGTTATTATGAACTGGAAACCACAAGCTCACAGAATGGGACTGTCAAGTATCAGTGCCTGACCTTGCCTTGCTGTGTCTATACGCATATACACCCTCACTTTTAAAATTTTATTACAAGAAAACTTTTATTACAAGAAATACTTAATACAAATGTAACTGGTTCTCAGTATTTTAGAGTCTGTAGAAACACATTATCTAACCACAAAGCCTCAAACCGCTGGTTCTGAAGAGACACATCAGGTCTGTCTTTACTCACTGACATTCACTTTGTGTTGATCCTGAACAAAGAAAATTATCACTCAGTTCTTCAACATCACACAGTTCCTTCTGGTTTAAAGTTTCTTAAAGGATGTGGTGAATCTGTGTTGCTGTGATAAAGGGGGGGATTTTGATGAAACTTGTTCAGAAATTTCACATCATTAAACTGCACTTACAGTGAATACTGTTACACTTCAGACCCAGACAGTTACATATAAGTATTTCTAATGTTCTATTGGAATAACATTTTAAGAGAGCAGTATGTGTGTCTATATACACACTACAGGCTAGAAGTTTGGGCCCTCCCTCAGATTTAAAAATAAATAAATACATGTGGTGTTGATAGTGGCATGGAAAATGTACTTTGTCGTCCGGAGAAGTTTCATCCAGCAGCATGTCCACCATCAGCATCACGTCCTCCACCTTCACACTGTCAGACCTGGGGCTCAGTCTGTCCTCCGGTTGCCATGGCAACAGCCTCTTCACCAGCCTGCCCATGGACCGGTGAAGATCCTGAGTATCAGCAAAATAAAGATCATTACAGTGACATTTGAAGATATAACTCTCAACAATCTCAATAGTCCAGTGCAGTGCAAAAGTCTAAGCACCTAAACACATTGTTTAAATCACTTTTCTTGTGTTTTAGGATGAGGGATTGATTAGATAGACCAGGAGGAGTTTGGGAATGGTTTGGTAAAAAAAGAAAATCACTACTTAGTGTATTTATTACTATGGGTGTCAAAGTAACATTAATTTTGATCAATTAATCACAAACAAAACTATGTGTAAAAAATTAACGCTGGTTAATCAACGTGACTTTAACCCGGTCCGGTGTTCTGTCTAAACATGCTGCCAGTCGAGATGTGCTCCCGGGCCCTTCTGCACATATGCAGTTCCACAGTCTGGGGATTGAGTCCCACGCCCATAAATCTGTGCTGCCTCGGGACTCTGGCAGCTGGATAAATTTCAAGGGAGCATTTTTTTCCACACAGTAGCAGAATCAGAACCCCCTGCTTCAAGGGAGCATTTCTCGGTGTTAGAACCGGACCGTATAAACGGGCTCTATCACCTCCAAAGATCTATCTATCTATCTACGCTCTTCTCATTTAAATAAAATATATTTGTCTCTGATCATGCATATTATTTGTCTAGTTCTCATCATTATCAGTGTTATAAACTGACTATAAACTGTATGAACTGTATAAACTTAAAGGGGACATTGTTCCACAGGGCAGAATAATTCATCCAAACACCCTGTCCTGGTATGTACGTTGTCTTAAGCTGCACCTTACAGATGTACTGAGTTCTATCATTTAGAACTTCAGTTTTTGCTGAAGCATTTTTCCTCTCAGCGTATTAGTTCATATTTTTGATTGCTGTGTCCATTACTGCACATGACTAGTACAGAAACAGTTACTATATAAAAGAGACGCTGAAAGTCTGTAATGTTGATTATGCAATTCACTCATATGCCAAAACTCTTACATTTTTAAACACTTTTACAGCAATGTGTGTGATTATTTGAATTAAACACAGAGCTTCTAATTAACTATTACTATTTGCTGAAAAGTTTGATCAGATCTGATCAGACACCGTAAGTCTCGATGCGGTGGAGGGAGCTGACCGGCAGGGAGCTGAGCTGCTGGCTCCAGAACTCCAGGATGGGGGCGAGGAGCTCCGGCTGCCCCGGGTGGCTGGCATCTCTGAAGCCGTGTCCGTCCACAGGCTGCCTTAGCAGCCCCAGAGGAGCCCTCGGGTTGGTCACGACTGCCGTGATGTCATTAATGATCTGTCAGTTAGAAAGAAGAAGATTTTTAGGTTTTCAACAGAAGGCCCACAGTTCCTCAAGACACCAATAACCTCGTTGTGGATCCACAAATCGTTCGGAGGTTAGATTTTCCCTCATTACATCCGTGCCAACAACCTCCCCCCCAGAACACACAGCCACGGGAAAAAAAAAGAAGAGACCGCATCATAATTTTTTCTGGTTATTGCTTTTGTAATGTGTGGGAGTGTGTCTGTGTAAAATGTGCAGGTCTCTATTGTTTTATACGCTACTGACAACTTGATTCAAAATTCCAAACAAAAAAATGTTTGGAGAAAATTTTTTAAATAATTTTTAAATAATGCATGTAAATAATTGATTCTACCTTGGAAATGTTAAACTACACAACACTCTAACACTATTTTACAACTTCAGCAATTAAAACAGTGATGTTAAGAGCAGAGTGTGTGTGTGTGTGACATCAGAAACTGAATCAGGAGTGAAGCTGCTGGAATACAGACCATAGAAAAGCTGTTCTGTACACACTACTGCACTCACAACACATATGGAGGGGTTTCTTATTTTTACACACACACACACACACACACACACACACACACACACACACACACACACACACACACACACAC
>JBBIGA010075112.1:0-11866 GCA_037576975.1 Alestes dentex
TGAGAGCGTTAGTGAGGTCAGGTACTGATGCTGGAACATTGCTGTAAGGATTTGATTGTATGAGAGCGTTAGTGAGGTCTGATACTGATGTTCGAACATTGCTGTGAGGATTTGATTGTATGAGAGCGTTAGTGAGGTCAGGTACTGATGCTGGATGATCCTCTCTGTTCTCCGGCTCCTCCTGAAGGTTCTGGTTGGAGCTCTATCACTCCAGAGACTCCTGGGAGTTTATTCCTGGACACGGTGACCTCAGGGTCATGCACGGCCTGTTGTGCATCGTTCATTAAGAAAACTGGATCAGACTCAGATTCCTTATTTGGGAATGATGCCCACTACAGAATGATACAGTTTTATCTTGTGTGAATCGGTTGTTAGAGAGATGGCTGTGCCTGCGTGTGTTTGTGTGTGTGTGTGTGTGTGGCTGGGTGGGGTCGAGGGTGGGGGTTAAAATAGCGCTGGTCTCTTGTGTGTTTGGTTAATGAAGTGATTTTCCTTCCTCTCCTGACGCCCCTGTTTACTGGGTCACATCCCCGTGGGGCACTTGCTGGGCTGTAGGGCAGGAGGGGCATTTACAGCGTCAGAAACAGGGCAATACTGGTCCTTCTGGTTCCTTCATGGTCCTCTGAATTTTTCAGAGTGTGTTTGGTGTAAAACGGCTGATTGTAGAGACTCTGATTTCTCTACAGTGGAGGTGAATGGAACCAGGCGTCTCCAACACAGATATAGTGGAGGTGAATGGAACCAGTCGTCTCCAACACAAAAAAGTGAATATGAACAAAATCACTTTTCTTTGGGGACTATTTTACCTCACAACGCATGTATCCCTCCACCATGAATGGATTTAGTTTTAGGATGAAAATCTTCTCAAAACTCTGGTAGAACAACGCCTCAGGCGTCAAGCGGCGCAACAGACCCGCTTGATGGAAGAACTTTCTGTGAGGGAGCTTAATTCGGTCCTGTTTTTTTCTTTTGTTTCTTTGAAGCTGCCTCCTTTCTACAACGTTTGATCCTCACCTTCTCTCTTCATCTCTCCAGCATTCTTCATAAAAGATGTCACGCTCCTCGTTGAGCCGGCGGCGGAGGTGGAACGAGGCACGAACCTGACGCTGACCTGCAGTGTGAAAGTTAGCCATGGTGGTGGCTTTCGTCCCCAGTACACGTTCAACTTCTTCAAGGACTTTAAGGCAAAGGCGGTACACACGTTGACCACAGATGCCAGGGAGATGTTGACCTTCTCCATCCCTGAGGCTCGGGTTTTCCACTCAGGAACGTACCAGTGTGAGGTGATGATTGAAGAAGAAGGGATGAAGAGCAAATCTGAGAATCTCGTCGTCAGAGGTTAACTCTTTAAAAACTTAACAGACAACAATATGTTTATATAGTTTGTCTCACAGACAAGCATTTCAAACAGGCATAAACCCACTTCACACTTCAGTGGCCTTTTATGGTTCCTCTGATCAACTGATCAGTGATGAGCATTTTTACAGTACAATAGCGCTCAGTTTACTGCAGATTTTAATCAGTTAAAGGGGAAAAACACAAACATATTTGTTTATTTTATATTAATAACATCTTTAGAGGGCATCGTTAAGTACTGTTTGTGTATTTAATGTTAAGACCTTTAGATGACGTCGGTGAGTAATGTTTGTGTGTTTGATGTTAATAACTCCTTTAGATGACGTCGGTGAGTAATGTTTGTGTGTTTGATGTTAATAAGACCTTTAGAGGGCGGCGGTGAGTAATGTTTGTGTATTTGATGTTAATAACTCCTTTAGAGGGCAGCAGTGAGTAATGTTTGTGTATTTGATGTTAATAAGACCTTTAGAGGGCAGTGGTGAGTAATGTTTGTGTATTTGATGTTAATACTCCTTTAGAGGGCGTCGGTGAGTAATGTTTGTTTATTTGATGTTAATAACAACTTTAGAGGGTGGCTTTTAGGAATGTTTTTACAAAATGGACCTACAGAAATACAGTTTAACAGATTATGGCTCTAAAGTGGCTCTAAAGTTTGATGTCTGTAAAGAGTTATCCTTTTCTAGCATTGTTAGCTCTTATGCTAGCACCTATCAAGTTCTTTCGACAAAAAAATTAAATCTTTGAAACAAGCCTGTGAGCACTTGCTGTTGATGGTGCAGGGCTGCAGACCCCGGAGCTGATCGTGGATAAGCTGGTGGTGACAGAAGACCAGAAAGTGAGCGCCACCTGCAGTGCAGAGGGGGAGAAGGGTTCACTGAAATTCTACTTTCAAGAAGACTCAGAGACAGTGCATATTGATGAGGGGGACAGGGGTCACGCCCAGACGCTGCTGTCTCTCCATTCTGGAAAGACCACAGTACTGACCTGCTATTATCACATTTCCCTAAATGCGGGACAGATAAAATCCAACATGAGCAACGCGGTCAGTGTCGTAGTGAAGGGTAAGAATTTGACTGATTGATTTTTTTCTCTAGCCTGATATTTACTGGACAAATGCAGATCACTCCTTTTTTTCTGAACATTCGTAATGGAATAAATACAGGTAATCATGGTATATGTTAAAAATGTAAATTATATTAAATTATATGTACACCATTGTACTTTTTACAGTGAAAACTGTAATTTTAATGTTTTAGGAACATCAACAAATGTACTCATTTTAATATATTTAAATTATTTCAATAATCCCCCCCTCAGAGCTGGACATCAGGCCAAATATCACAATCCAGCCGTCCACAGAGGTCATCGAGGGGGACATTGTGAAGATCCTTTGTAGCGTGGACCACAGTAGCCTGAACTCTTCTCTGACGCTGCATCTCGCCAAAGGCCCAGAGATCCTCTGGTCCAGCAAGAAAGAAGCGCCCTACAGAAAGACCGTACTGGCTGCAGACGCCGGAGAGTATGAGTGCAATGCTCAGATGAAAAGCGTCTTAAAAGTCGCCACTAAAAGTCTTGTGGTCAAAGGTGAGACATTTACTGGTTTATTTGTGCTACCGGAGTGTTATTAACAAGTATGCAGAGGTGGTGGTGGAGCCTAGTGGGGAGGATACTTGCCTCTGGACCAAGAGGTCACGGGTTCGAATCCTACCTTCAACAAACCACCACTGGGTTCCTGAGCAAGACCCCAAGTTGCTCCAGGGAGACTGCCCCCTGTAGTTAGGGAATGGAAGTCGCAAATCAAATACCACTACATTCTGGAGGTGAACATTATACCATCTGTAAGACAGCTAAAGATGAAAAGGGGCTTCTACAACAGGATAATCATCCTAAACACACACCTCAAAACTCGAAAGCAACACCCACAAGGTGCATGCTGAAGGTTTCGTCATTGCCTTCACAGCCCCCAACGTAAACATCACCACAAATCTCTGAGTGGACCTCAAAGCAACAAAGCGCCAAGACAGAACAAGAATCTTACAGAAAGTTTTTTATGAGAAAGAAAGAGTGCAAATGTCCCAAACAAGAACTGACAGACTTGGAAAATCTTTTTCTCGCCAGAGCAGGTGGTCCCAAGCACTAACCCTGCAGGGTGCCCAAACTTTTGCACGGTCCTCCTTTCCTTTCTTTCACTCTAGAATTGTACAAAACAAAGGATAATCCACTAATCAGGTTTTAAATGCTGCAATGTTTGCACACGACTGTAGCTGAACAGTGAGTTGAACAGTGTCCACGACTACATGAAAAAGATGAGCACCCCCACGTGGACGAGTGTGTGATGACTGGCGCTGATTGGCGGGGGGGCGGTTCAGGCTCACAGGCTCGTTCCACTGCTAAAACTAAAGAAACAAACTTCATGTCTCAGCTGATTGATTTCTGCTTTACTAAAAATCAGGGAATTGCATAAGGTGCCAAACTATTGCTTAAATTTCTTTCTTCCTACGCCTAGAGTTGTTCTCCCAGCCAGTTCTAACCATAACGCCAGACAGCGTGTTCGAGGGACAGACATTTACAGTGACCTGCCGAAGCTCAAACTACGCATCAGAGAGGATCACTCAGGAGGATGTGAAATACTCCATCAAAAGAAACGAAGACATCGTCACCCCTGGAGCGTTTAACGGCATGTACAAGGCTATGGCAGGTGCCGACAAAAATGGGAATTACACCTGCCATGCTCAAGTGAAGACCATCACCAAGCGGAGCCAGTCCAAGGTCTTCAGAGCTAAAGGTAAAGTCAGTCCCCCAAAATCTGGCCTGCTGTGATTCTGTTCACATTGCAGGTACAAATCTGATTTTTCTACCTACATGTGAAACAGTCAAAGACAGCTCCAGGCTTGCGGGGCCTTGTTAACCTCTATGTTGGACTAAGTCTCTATTAATGTTTATCTAGGTTAATGTCAGTTGTCATGTAGCCTGATTCAGAATCAAGAAACTTTATTAATCCCAGAGGAAATTGCTCATGTTAGGACTGCACAGACAGTCTGAAGGGTGTGTGTGATGGGGGAGGAGTTATAGAGTCTGATGAGTGGATGTGTGACGGGGGAGGAGTTATAGTGTCTGATGGGTGGGTGTGTGACGGGGGAGGGGTTATAGAGTCTGATGTGTGGGTGTGTGACAGGGGGAGGAGTTGTAGTGTCTGATGGGTGGCTGTGTAACGGGGGAGGAGTTATAGAGTCTGATGGGTGTGTGTGTAACGGGGGAGGAGTTATAGAGTCTGATGGGTTTGTGTGACAGAGGGAGGAGTTATATAGTCTGATGGGTGGGTGTGTAACAGGGGAGGAGTTATAGAGTGATGAGTGTGTGTATAACAGGGGGAGGAGTTATAGAGTGATGGGTGTGTGTGACGGGGGAGGAGTTATAGAGTCTGATGAGGAGGAAGGATTTTGTGTGGTGTTTAGTGTGGCACTTTATGCTGGTGAGTCTGAGGCTAAAAGTTCTTCTCTGTTTATGTTAATGCTTCCTTGCCTCAAAACACAACCTGGTTTCAGAATTTGCCGTCATTTCGCACCGTTTGTCTTTCTTTAGAGCTTATTTGAAATAAAATGCAAATGTATACAGTAAGCAAATTCATTTAAGAGAAGGTTTGGTGTGACATGGATTATTTTAGAGGAACTCTCAGACTTCTTTAGAGTGGTGGTGAAGGGAACCAGACGTCACCCCGTCTACAACACAAACATATCAGTTGTATTCACTCTGCACCTCACAGTGAATCCACACGGTGTTTATATGGAATGTTGATGATGGTAGAATAGCGGAAAGACCAAAAGCTTCTCAAAACTACCGGAAAACAAGGCATTGAGTAGTGTATTAGTAATAATTGGAGTTTTTAGAGGCATTAAACATTTCAGACATATGGTTCCACCACTATAACAATGTAAGCTTCTCTAAAACAGTGCCTTTCACACCAGACCCCCTCTGAATTATTGAATCCGAGTCTTAGCCATTGTCAAGCGATGTTTTAGGAGAAACCGCTGGAATTCCCCTTTAACCATAATTTCCAAGTCTTTTTCATGCACACATTTCTGATCATGAAATTGTTATTCCAGTCCAGCCATGACAGCGCGAGGCTGCAGTGCTTAACTCATCAGTGACTTCTGAATATTTTATGACAGATAGTTTTCTTTCTGCCACCGTGAGCCCATTCCCTAAAGTCCCCTTTCACTGACATTATAACACCCTTGTAGCAGTGATGTGCACAGGCTTTAGTTGCAGGTTACTTCCTCACTGAGCATTTAAATTACATACCACCTGCTTTCCAATATGGAAAGCACTATTTAGAACCGACTGGGTAATTGTTTAGCCTTGCTCCGGCTCATGTGAAGTCTTGGGCCGGGAGAAAGTGTATCTTCTCACTGCTCTAGCCTAATATCCAGCTCTTTGACACGAATGGCTGAATTTTATTTACACGGCTTATTTACTCATGAGCTTGCAGGAGGATTTAGCAGGACTGACGGGGTCAGGGGTGAGAGAAATGACATTTATTGTGGTGACTGTACTAGACGACAGCGCCAGCCTGTTTCACCTGGTAATCATTAAGGCATCATGGGCCTCTAATTGAGAGAAAAAGCTCCAGTGAGCGAAAGGGAATGCTCCCGCCATTGCTGGCTTCTGGTCATGCCTTCCAGATCACAGGTACATGCCATTTATTACATTTTAGTTTGTTTTTTCTGGCTCAGAACACTGGTTTAAAAAAAAGTCTTTAACCATCAGAACTCAGAGTGTATCAGTAAACTCTGATTTCAGTAAATATAAATGGTGTAAAACAGTCTAGAACCCGTGTTTACCCTCAGAACTCAGAGTGTAAAACAGTCTATTTGTTCTCCTACACTCTCGCCGTTTGCTGCTCTTTCTCTCGGCGCGCCGCCGCTCAGCCGCTCTCCGGAGCCCCTCCCTCTGAAGGTTTTCCCCTCCCACTTGGAGGCGGAAACTATCATGAAAGTTCTCCGGGTTCAGAGATCTTGTGTTTTTTACTGTTCATTTCTAAAACCTAAAAGAAAATACATTTATTTATGTTTGTTGTTTATATTACCCCTGGTAATATAAATAACAAAAAGGAGCCATTTTGCAGTATAACAACAGTTTACCGTTTGTTGTGTTTCTGCATGGATCCGTGCTGCTCGTGTTCTGAGGGTTAATTCTTAGTAATCACTGAACAATGATTTTTAATATTCATAACTTACTGATAATCTGTAGTTTATTGTGTTAAAGTAAAGTGGCCTTTTACAGTTACACGTGAACACACCACAGCACACAGTGTGAAATTCTTTTTCTGTATTTAAACCCATTCACCAAGTGAAGCAGGGGGCAGTCAGGAACACTGCGCCCGGGGAGCAGAGTGTGGGGCCGGTACCTTACTCAAGGGAACATCAGTGGTGCCACTAGCAGTGCTGGGATTCAAACCCACAAACATCTGATCGCAGGGGCAACTCCCTAACCAGCAGGCCACCAGCTGCTCCGAATTAAGGGTGTCGGAGCTGGGGATTTACTAAACTGTGGCGTTTTGTCAGAGTGGGTTTTGGTCCACCCATGTCCGAAAGTAAAGAAAAACGAAAAGACTCCTCCGTCTCCTTGTCTTAGGTCCTGTAGGCACAGAACTCCTATACGTTTTAACTTCAGAGCTGCGGGACAAAACGTACATTTGCAGAACAAGCTTGTTCAGTGTCACAGTGTTGATCCTACAAACACTGCAGGCCTTTATCGGTTCTCTGAGGAACAAGAAGTGTTTGCTTTTCTCAGATTTGCTTATCTGTCCGTCACTGGTACGAGCTGGAAACGGGAAATGTGAGAAACGTTTTGTTTTTTGCCATTTAATTCATTCAGCTGCGAGCGAGGGTCCTGTATTAGCCATGTGCCCCTCGCAGCCTCCACAGAGTCCAGTGTAACTGATCTCCTGTGTGGTCCCCTCTCGCTCTAAACCTCTTTATCTGAGAGAGATTACGTGCTGGAGTCAACGCGGTGGCTGCGGCCATACATTCCCCCGGCTATCGCAGATATGGTCACCATGGGCTTTAATCTTAATTCACGAAAGCCACGTGAATTTATTCCCTCACTTCTTTCACTCCCCCCCATGTCTAGAGTAAAGACGGAATGACTGCAAGGTTCAGTCCAGCATGAGCACAGTGTGGTAGGGTTGAGTGATTTTGTTCTATACATCTACATTCATTTCTCTTTTTCTGACAAAGTTAGACAGTTCCAAGTTGGTCATGCATTAAGAATGCTTTACTTGTGTGACTTAGGCTTCGGTGCACTTACTGCCATCAGCAATGTCCTATCACAGAGTTCCGATAAAACCAACTGCTGCAGTCAGGACTTTTAACAGGGCTTAAGAACGACACATCACGTCTTTCACCCCCAGACTCACGCGCCGGAGCGGAGAATCACGCACAGGTGAGCAAGAACTTCAGACAGTGAAAATGCATATATTTCACTTTGTTTTGGATAGAAGACAAATCATATATTTGAAGAGATTCAGACTGTATAACTTGGATATGCTCTGTTTGAATTTTTTTTATATAATATTCAGCACACAGACTTTTCTACTGTGTAAAAAGTATATTTAGAGCACATTTATTAGGGAGGAAATGTTGTATTCTTTGCATGAACATCCAGTATTTCCCAGTTGTTTTGTTTTCTGACGTTTTTTTTTTGTTTTTTTTTTAACATTTTCACTGTATTGTTAAAAACTAGTATCCATTCAGATTTAATACAATTTAAACACCTGAAAAAAAGTGAAATTCATATATATATATATATATATATATATATATATATATACACACACACTAGGTCTTTTTAAATCAACCGTTGGTTAAATAATTTTTTGGTTCTTAACCAGACCAAAATATTGGTTAATTCTAACAAGGATGCTGAGTTAAGACATAAGATTGGTCTGACCTATAAACCTTACACTGTCTTATAAAACAGTTTACTTTTAACGCAAATATTTTACCGTTACAAATGACGTCTCAAAGGACACCTGTAGCTTCACTGGTGGTTGTGGACGGTGATTAAAATGTCTCTGTGTTGTAGATATCACGGTTCCATTCAACGCCACTGCAAAGAAAGTTGGTGAGTTTTGCTATAGTGACCCTTTTTCACGTTAAACCCACTATGAAAGACTTAATTTACGTCTTAGAGCGACTGAACTCTGCAGAAATGTTGAAAAGTCAAAGGAATTCCACTTCTATACGCTGTTGTCTCTGAAGTCTTCAGTGCCAACTTCTCTCTCCTGCAGGGCCGCCGACCATGTGTGGACAGAAGTTCTGTTCCTTCCTGCGGGGTCTTTCTCGCAGGAAGCCTCTGGAGCCAGAGGGCGAAGTGTCCACCTTCAACCGCTGCCTGACCACGGTGGACCTGGTGGCTCTGGGGGTGGGCAGCACCCTGGGCGCGGGGGTCTACGTGCTGTCCGGGGAGGTGGCCCGGGCGCTGTCCGGCCCCAGCATCATCATCTCCTTCCTCATCGCCGCCTTGGCCTCCATCTTCGCAGGCCTGTGCTACGCAGAGTTCGGCTCCAGGGTGCCCAAGACGGGCTCGGCGTACCTCTACAGCTACGTCACTGTGGGGGAGGTGTGGGCGTTCATCACCGGCTGGAACCTCCTGCTCTCCTACGTTATAGGTGGGAACAAACGTTGAGAAGAAGGGTGTTGGTGCAGAAACATGGATTTTAGGACTTTTAGACTTTAGGACTTGTAGTGGTGGCCTAGTGGGTAGGATCCTCACTGCTGGATCAAGAGGGCATGGGTTCAAATCCCACCTTCAGCATTCCAACACTGGGTTCCTGAGCAAGACCCTTAACCCCAAGTTGCTCCAGGGAGACTGCCCCCTGTAGATTTCAACAAATCAAAACAGTCTAAAACCAGTGTTTGAAAAGAAAGACAAAGTATGGCCCGAGCTTTAATTTGGTGGAGGGGCTTCTAGTATAAGAAAGGAGAGGATGGTGTTCGGTGAGAGGTATGGTTTGGTGGTGTGGCTGCGGAAAGATAAAATAAAAGAAACAATTGCTAAAGGACTTCCTTTAAAATCAGAATTTCTCAACACAGAGAACCCTCAGTACACTCACAGCGGAGAAGGTTGTCGACCTGGCAGAAGGTTAGAAAAAGTCTAAGAATTGCAACAAGAAGCACATTGGGAGCACATGGAATAATGCAGAATAATAACAAGTTAACTTATATTGTGCCTCATTCAAAAAAGTAGCCTGGACTAGAACAGTGCTCGTAACTTCTGCAAGAATGTGTGGAGCTAATCTGCTCAAAGCTGAATAAGCGGATACATGCAGATATGTTGATATTTTATGACATCATAAGGTCAGTACATTCATACTGGCCATTTTCTTGGCTTGATTTCCATACATGGACAGTGAATGGTAACAGTGTTTACCTACAACATCTATTTTTTTTAAATTTCAAATCATTTATGTTTTCCATGATATGGGCCCTTTAATAATTACTGGTCTAATTTAGTCTCAGTTCAGTCCAATTTGTAAAGACTGATACAGAGTATTTTAATTAAAAGTTTTGTTTCCTGGACAGGGTCCAGGCCTTGTCCTGGACTACAGTTTCCTTCACTGGAGAACCTCCTCTCAGAATGCCGAGCAGTCCAGGACACCACATCTTATTTTCGGAATTAAACTAGATGAGCCACTTTGGCAGAATTACAGCAGTTTGCCTCAAAATTCAGACAAAAACATCACTGTGAATAGCGGCACTCTTTCCTTCTGTAGGCACCTCCAGTGTGGCCCGGGCGTGGAGCGGCACTTTTGACGACCTCATTGGAAACGTGATGGCTAGTTACTTCAGCAAGCACGCCGCCATGGGTCTCCCCGGCCTGGCCCCTTACCCGGACTTCTTCGCAGCTGGACTCATCATGATTCTCGCTGGTATCGTATAAAATATCATAAATGGTTTTGATTACGTTTTTTGCACTGCATGCAGAAACTGACCTGCTTTCATGCCATCTTACATGCTGTAGGCCTCCTCGCCTTCGGGGTGAAAGAGTCAACGACAGTCAACAAGATCTTCACCAGCGTGAACATACTGGTGCTGCTCTTTGTCATCATCACCGGCTTCATCAAGGGGAAGCTGGAGAACTGGAATATCACAGAGGAAACATTATTGAACGTAACAGCAGAGATAGAGTAAGTCCATTAATAAAAAGTTACAATCACAAAGGAGTTGAAGCTTTGTATATATATCACATATTCAGTATTTATGCATATATACATACATATATATGCTACCAGTCAAAAGTTTGTACACACCTCATTTGATTTCCTTTGTTTTTATTATTGGCTACATTGTAGATTAATACTGAAGTTTACTATGTGAGTTTCACATAGTCTCTGCATTGTGAATAATTGCAATTAATATTACCATTTGACAAAGGTCTTAAGACTTACGCAGTTTTAATCTTTACCCTAAATTTTGTCAGTCAGCCAAGACATGTTTGGTGTCCAAGCTTTTAGTTTTGCAAACTATGCTGAGCTGTTAAGTAAACCTCAAAATGCTGATGTGGTTTCTGGCACTGATAACATGGAGAGCATGTCCAGCACAGGTGATTTCCCTGCTCAAACACCGCACTAAAGCTGAATCAACTCGTCTGTGTTTAATTATAACAAACTATCCAGGCAAACTACTCTGGACTCAGGCCCTCACTTATCACCACGGACATGAAGGTAAAATATAGGAATAAAAGTATGTTGCATTGCTATAAACAGTAGTAACTGCCTTTTGGAAACTGGACACCAATCTGTCTTGGGTTGGCTACATTTGGGGTTTGCCAAATCATTCCTCTAAGTCTGTGTGGACCGCAGGAGTGGAGGTTGTGGTCTCTGTAAGGCGCAAACTAGAAACAAAGGTGCATAAAAGATGTACAGAAGTCTCTACAAACACATGCCCATTGATCTCTTTTCAGAAATCTGACGTCCACAGTGAACGTGACCTCTGAGTTCGGGGTAGGCGGATTCTTCCCGTATGGGTTCGAGGGCACGCTGGCCGGAGCAGCAACATGCTTCTATGCGTTTGTGGGGTTTGACTGCATTGCAACTACAGGTAACTCATTTTAATTCAATGTAATTAAATGTGGGCTATTAAGTTCTTAACTTCATACGTGTTCAGTGAGCTGCTGGACGGCGGGGCTGAAAGTGGGCCGCAGCCGAACTGACTGCATCACTGCTTTCTGATTGGTCGAAATGTTTCATCACAACATGGAAAGAGAACACTGTTTATTTAATGTCCACACAAAAAAACAACAATGGAGACACAAACTAACAAGTGGATGAAGTTCCAGCTCGACTGTCTGTTTGGGTTGAAGATAAATTTCAGTGTTAGTTTTCTACGACTCTAACAAATTTATCTTTAACTCTGTGAGAAATGTGAAGATGATCCAGGACGTCACTAACAAGTTCTCTGGGTTCGGTTCTCATCACACGGATAAAGAACGCAGAGAAAACATTAAA
>JBBIGA010075153.1:0-11865 GCA_037576975.1 Alestes dentex
TTTCTCTATACACACACACACACACACACACACACACACACACACACACACAGTACGAGGAGTATTGGACTTCTGCATTCAGCTGTTTCTTTAAGACAGCAATAATATTATTTTAGCACAAATCATACATAAATTCGATAGTGCAAGAACAGTGGTGCACATAAACTGAGCGAAACCGGCTAATGTTTACTAGTGTGTGTGTGTGTGTGTGTGTGTGTGTGAGAAAGAGAGAGAGAGAAAGAGAGAGAAAGTACGGAAGTGTGAGCTAAGCTGCAGACACCTGCTGAGAAGCAGATGATCCACCGTCCCAACCTCTCCGTAACCAGGGTCACACACAAACACACACATGCAAACGCTGATTCAGGTGAACCGCGGTCCTGAGCCCCACAGCCTTACTCGCTACTCCAGTTCTCCAGTTGTGACAACAGGAGCAGAGCTGAAGAGCTGGAGAGATCAAAAACGCTGCCAAAGAGTTCGGTAAACACGTCTGAGACATGTTTCACTCATCTCTCTTCTCTCGGACACTGTCATCAGAATTTAAATGTCAACTGTTTTAAACGGTTAAACGTCCAGCCCGGGACTGCAGCGTCAATTTGACTCACCTCCTCTCTCTGGAGCAGACTCGGACAGGACCAGGCAGAACACTTACGGATTTGTTTTGGTTTTTATTTATAAATCCAGTCCCTGTAGCGCCGGGACGGTTCTAGATCCAGGCTCCAATGGCTCAATAGCCATCTCTCGAGCTGCAGTTTGATTTCCACGCGGGACCCGCGCGTTGAGGTGGGAGAGTAAAGTGAAAACGGCGCATGCGCGGTCAGACTCGTTCACTCGGAATCGAATTCATTTAAAATACGCGATCCGAATGAATCGACTCCGTGAACTGAATCTAACCATCTAACCATAATCATAATCAGAATACTTTACTGATTGCTTATGTTCTGACTGCCCAGAGACAAAGAGGCAAGAATAATATAAAGTAAAAAAATAAACAAAATATATTTAAAAAATCTGTATATATTCTCCCAACAGACTCAGAGTATCTCCTCAGCACCTGCCCAAATCAACGCACTCTCGCCAACTCCAGCTGTCCATCCAATAAATTCATTCCTGATCCTGTCCATCCGCATCGTTCCCAACACAAATCTTAACATGTTCAGCTCTGCCACTTCCAGCTCTGCTTCCTGTCTTCTCGTCAGTGTGATATATACACAAATGTTTGGGTGTAAATACTACAAGTAAACAGTTTCACACCCATATACACTGTGAGTGGGAAAAAACAACACACTAAAACGTTTCTGTGATAAATTTGCCCTAAAAAGTGTATTAATTACTCACATCAACCTAACTGTATCTCAACACTAGCTTGCTGAACCCAAGTCTTCGTGTTTTGATGTAAATAAAATTGTATCACCAAATCATTCAAAGTTATTTACAGTTGCCAACAAACTATGAAAAAGTAATTTAAGTAAAAGTTTCACGGTTTATTTAAGAAGCTGTCCGAAGTGCTTTCCCTTGGCACGAACACGAGCCCTCAGCCTTGGTCGCCACTGATCAATTGTCTTGTCGACAGCACTCCGTTTCAGCTCAGCCCACACAGAGATGAGGCGCTGCTTCTGGTCCTCGATGTCTCGTACTGGAGTCTGGTAGACGCGGTCTAGTATCAAACCCCAGATTCTGTAGTTGACCGGATTGAGGTCTGGTGAGTTTGCTGGCCAAAGGTCTGGTCCAGTAAATTCTGGAGTCTCACAACGTAGCAGCACAAAAGTGTGTCCCGTGCACGGTGTGCTGTCCTGCTGGAAGACAAAGAAGTCTCCTGACACGTCTGATTGCTGGCAGCATCTTCTGCATCAGCAGGACATCCCGGTAGTATACACCATTGACTTTCACCCCGAGTTCAACGAAGAACAGCTCTGGGCAGCCAAGTTTAGAGACTGCCACTGACACCATAACTGAACGGCTGAAGGTAGGGCGGGTCCACACCAGGCACTTGGCATCAGCATCTCCCTTCTTTGTTGTTGATGGTACGTACAGACGATCATTCTGAGCACTGGTAGGTGGTGCCACTGTAAAAACCTTTTCATTGGTAAACCAGATGAAGCTGATGCTGTGCTCTGAAAACTTGCCCAGCAGCTGCTTGCACTGTTTCAAGTGTGACTCTTCATTGCCTGTTGTTAACTGCTGTGCATGGCGCTATTTCAGGCACTTCAGCTTTAGGATTATCTGAACCACCGTTCTTTGGTTTATTCCCGTTTCTCTAGCTATCTGTCGAGTTGTTCGGTGAGTCTGTGGCGCGCCCGCCTGGCTTAGCACAAGATCATGTACAGCATCAGTGCTCTCAGGTGTACGCACGGAGTGTGCTCGACAACTGCCTGGTTGCCGATCCAGTGCCGGTGGACCAAATCTTTCATAGAAGCACATCTAGGCCGTTTTCCCCCAACCTTTCTGTGGGAACTCTTTTAGCAGTCGACGACTGCTTTAACCCTTCAGCAGAACCAAGTTCTAAATCAGAATTCGGTCTTCTGGACTGAAAACCATTTTGATTAGCAAATTTTGCAAGTGACAAACTATTGTCTGCGATAGCACGTATCCATTGCAACCGGACTTTTAAATAAGTCAAATTTTGCACTGTTTTGACACACATTTATTTAGGATGCAGTGTACCAAATTTTATTAATATCCGCTGACTTTTGTAGAAGATGTGTTGAAAAACATTTTGGTGTGTTTTTTTCCCACCTCACAGTGTGGTATGACTATTGCACCTAATAAGATACTAAACCCAATGATGTGGTGCTCGAGTCATTTAACACTCATGTTCTGCAATTTAAACCTCCTGAAAACGTTTGAAATTAAAATCACTACCCAAGTGTGTGTTTTAAGTACTTTGTTTCTTTGCTGACAAAATGTGTGTTAAATAAAACACACATGTAAAAAAACAAAAAAAAAAACATGTATATACGTTTCACTCCCAAATGTCTTGTGACCCATCAGTTGTTCTCACTCTCCTGCAGGTATGATTATGCTCAACTATGGCCCTAAAGCAGAGGGAGGATTTTTTTTTACATTATAAAATTGCATATTACAGTGCCCTAAGTACCATCCAAAGCAACCAAAACAAGTGTGTGTGTAAAATGTTGACATTTGTGATATGTTTTATACGGCTAAAACAGTCTGAGGTCAAACTGACCCCAAAGAACAGTGATGTGTAAAAATAATGTATACAGGACACTGAGAACTTTCATGTTGAGTTTGTCCCCATTAAATTAGAAAAAAAAAATTATATGAACCAAAAAATGACAGCAAACATAAAAGGAAACATAAAAGAAGCGTTAAAGGAATTGTTCACTTAAAAAAAAAAATTGACTGGCCTATGGTACACTTCATACCTTTTAGTGATAAAATTTTGACTCAATTCTGAATTGGTTAGAACAATTAATTGAAACAGCTCAAATCATTCACAAGTATTTTCATTGGTTTTAATGGATATAAACATGAGATTGTTTTTAGAGTTTTTAAATTGGATGATACTACATGTTTAAGTATGCAACAAGGTCACAGTTTTAGGATACAACAAGGATTCAAAAATTCCACACATGATTTGGTTCAAATAATATACTCAGCCAGTTCAGAAGAGCGATTTCACTTGACAAACATGAACAAAAGATTGTTTTCAATATCACTGAGTGGTATTTTGATTATTTTATTAGGTTATTTGCAAATACTGCTGATATTATAATTTTATCATAGACAACACACATTCTAAAAATAAAAGCTCGACTCACTTGGACTTCTGAATCGGTTCGAACGATATACTGAAGAGATACACATGAGATTCGCTGAATTATATAAATGTTACTACAACTGAGTACTACAACAAGGACTCAGTTTTAGTATAAAACAAGGGCTCAAAATTCGACACGTGAATCGGTTCAAACAATCTACTGAACCGGTTCGGAGCAGCGATTCGTTCAAGAGTTGGCTGATCTCTGCTGTTCTCAGGATCACGCTGTATTATTTGATCATTTTATGAGTTTAACTTTTATTTCCTGTTTGCTAGTTATAATTTTATCACACAGCACTGCATACATTTTACAAATAAAAGTTCGACTCATTTGCACTTCTGAATGAGTTCGAACGATATATTGAACCAGCTCGAATCATTCAGTTCTTTCATCGGTTTTAATATAATCAAGAAGCTATTCTCCGCGTTGTTTTATTAAATTATATAAATGTTACTGTACACTAAGGACTCGACACGTGAATCGGTTCTAAGCTGGTTCGCACGAGTGATTCGTTCAAAAAGTGGGCTCATCCCTGCAAACAAACCTGAACTAAAGGTTGTTCTCAATATCGCTATGCATTATTTGTTACGTTATTTAAAAAAACTGCTAATATTAGTTTTACCACACAGCACTCAAGAATTCGACACGTTAATCGGTTCGGAAGAGCGATTCACTGGAGAGTTGGTTCATCACTGATGGTCTGGATGGTCCCGGTCCGGGCTCTCCTGCTGTTGAACGATGCAGGCGGACGTTTTGCACCACAGACGTGTTTTTATCGCAATTTAAAGATATTTGGGGAAAAGTTTCTCCTCGCTTTTAATTGAGTTTCATGAATATAAAACGGTGTATATTTCCAACCCAATAAGGGTGTTTTATCCCCCCACCTTCTCTCCCTGCTGCCTGATAAATTATTCAGGTAGCCCACGGCTCCTGCAGCAGAGACCACCACCGAAGGATGTTTTTGTGTGGGAGACGGACCCAAACACCCACAGACGAGTTGAAACAGCGTCTGTACCGGCTTGTTTTTGGTGTCGTCTGGTCTGGTCTCTGGTGGAGAGCTGTCAAACAGTTGTTTGTTTGCACCGAGGCGTTAAAGCCGGGCTGAAGAGATTAAACCCTGCTTTATCACCCACCAAAAATCACCCACCGCACCACCACCCTGACCTCCATAATGCCGAGAGACAAACGGAATCAGTAAACGGAGGGACATTACCTCAACCGAGCTGCTTCAGTCCTCCAGGCTGTAGATAAAGCTGCAGTTATATTCCGCCAAGTCTCTCACACTCAGTCCCTCTCACTGTTCCTCCAACTGCCTCAAGTATTTAGAGCACGGCTTGGCCCACGTGACCACGGCAGCCTTCTCTCATTGGTCGGTGGAAACGTGCACCTGTGTTAAAGAGTTGGGGTAGCTGTACCGTGTACAATATAGGGACAAATGTATTGAGACATGTGACCATCCCATCACTTCAATGATATCGCTTTCAAGACTTTAATATGGAGAATTGCTGAAATATGTGCCCATTCATTTCTGTAAAGCATTTATGAGGCCAGGCACTGATGCTGGGACGGGAAGGCCTGGTTCGTAATCTCCAAAATTATTGGGTTGACTGACCATTCCATCAACAGGCACTTTGACGTTGCCTTCAAATACCTTAGGAGGTCGTCGTTGGGACAAGAAGGCCTGGCTTACAATCTCCGAAAGTATTCTGACACACTTGTTTTTTCAGGGTTTGGGCTAGACCCCTTACTTTCACTGAAGGGCAATCTTAAAGCTTCAGCATACCAAGATATACTGGACAGCTCCATGCTTCCAACTTTGTGGACACAATTTGAAGAAGAACCTTTTCTATTCCAGCACGGCTGTGTCCCAGGGCACAAAGCAAGGTCCATAAAGACGTGGTTGGATGAGTTCGGTGTGGAAGAACTTGACCGGCCCGCACAGAGCCCTGACCTCAACCCCATCCAACACCTTTGGGATGAACTGGAACAGAGATAACAAGCCAGGTCTGTTTGAATCACCTGTTCTGGACACCAACCATCCTTGACAGGAGTTGAGCCCCCCGTTCAAAGGCAAAGACCCCCTTTCTCATGCCCTTATTTTTTAGAATCTAGGTCAAGTATCTTCATGCTTAGATAATGCTAAAATGAGGAGTTCTTGTTGGAGGGAACTACTAACAGACACGACAGCTGCTCTCCTATCGGCCCCGGCTGCACAAATGGCGAAAACAGTAATGTTTCAATAACGTTTAAGCAAACGTCAGAAAAAGAAAATGCAAATGAATCACTATTTCCATTAACTACACTGCAGAGCGTGTGGCTAACTGAGGGTGATGAAGAAATTCGCTTTATTATTAGCCCTCGAGCACTTCTACCATCCCTCTGTCAGCTGTACGTGCCTACATCATCATTTATCACAAAAATACATTTTTAAATAATTTTACATATTATGTAAAGTGTCTGAAAGCATGGCTGTTAATTTTTCACATCTAAGCAACTTGGATATATATATAGCATGACTTGTAATGATGGGAGAATGTGTAACTGCATGATGTGTAAAGGTGTCGGCACGTGGTGTGTCATGAGGGAGGGACTGGAGCTTGTATATAATAAGATGATGTGTAGGGGTGGTGGCGTTGTTATGTGATGTTAAATGGGTGGGGTGGAACCTTGTGCTTCAGAAGAGAGAGATGAACTATTACTTTGTTTCTACTGTCCACCTGCACTGCAGAGATTAGTGCTTAACCCTTGTGTAACACATCCAGTAACTCAATTACGGCTTATTAATGATCTATTTAGGTGCACTGGAGCAGAAAAAAGCAATAAGAGTGTGTCTTAAAGCACATGCTTGTACTCTAAACAGTACGCCAGATAGACCAGGGTGCCTGAAACCATAGTATTTATCAAATATAACAAGATACATAAGTTCATTTGGTCGAAATCGGAAATGTTTTAGACTTTTAGTTGACGGAGGAGATTCTGAATAGCAGGACATTTGTGATTCTTATACCACAAACTGTAAAATGCATGTTTTGGCAAGTTAAGACGTCATTTGAAGTTAGAGGCTTATAAGTGTGACTAACCACAGTGTAGCTTGTGCAGAGGAAACATGATGTGTGTTTCGCTATTGCAAATAAATATGTTGTATGTAGTGCATGATCTTTGATGCAATTAAAATCTCCTCTGTGAAAATGAAATACTGTTGTATTTGCTGTAATTGTTGTTAGTATATTATGAAATATAATATTTTGAAATGAATTGACACTATATTATGGACAATTTACTATTGGAATTGGAAAATTAACTATTTATAAAGACTGGTAACAATAAGTACCTATTCCAGGTCCTGGAGATCTGCCTCCCAGGACAGCTTAGATCCAGCACGCCTGGCTGAAGTACTCTGATGCACCAGGAGGCATTCATTACCTGGATCAGGTGTTTCAGATTAGGCTTGGAGCTAGAACAAGGTTTCAGCATAATAGCCAACAACATACTGTGTAAACCCAGGTTTAGATACTCCAGGATTAATATTTGTAACATTTATTATAATTGCAAGGAGTATGAGGGGGGGTGTTGAACAGCTTAATTACCAAAGAAAGCAGTAACAATACTATGTAAATACACAGAAAGTAAAAAATGAGGGTAGAAAGAAAAACTTGCCAATGCCACTGTGTTAGTGCTTATTGGACTATCAATTACTTTTTTTTATCAATTAAATATTTTTATACTTGACATTTATCACATGATTGATTCCACCGACAAACACTACAAACAGAAATAAAAGTAAGCTGTAAAGAACAGTGCCCATCTCTATCAGGAGGATGGTTCTGACTGGTCAAAAAGCTGCTTACAATTTGAAATACCAAACCTTAACCTAACCTGGAGCGGGTTAGTGATGCAGGCTGATAAAAAGTGATTTAAAAAATCCGGGTTTAGATTCAACGAAGCATACATTTAGTTGGCTAAGCCATACATCCAGCTTTGTCATGACAGGACACCCCTGATATGCAGCATTTATTACTACATTCACTGCCATACTCTGGTTACACTTCCTTGAAAACACATTCCTTTGCATGTTCCCCTGAAAATATGTAGCCAGTCTGGTTCCGCACTGGGCCTGTGAGTTAACCAACCAGCACAAATGCGGAAGATACGGCCCTGCTAAAGATATTGTCGGAAAGGGGGTCTTTATGGAATAATTCCCACCGCTGCCCATCACCTGAGTAACTTCATCAAGAGCTTCTACTGATTAGTTTACAGAAGCAGGTGTGCGTGAAATGAACACGAACGGCAGAGGCTTTGTGCCGTGGCACAAATGGAACAGCCAGAGCTAGACGTGTCCCCAGAGGCTGTGTATGGAATAAATGTTGTAATGATACGTACTGGCAGAGGGATGTGGAGCATTACAGTCCAGGACTGCAGATTAGGCTCTGGCAGCCCAGGTTCAGATACATAACGCTCCAAAAGCAAACGCTTCAGATCCAGGCCGTCCGTCTGGTCACTCCTGTAAATTAGCATGTCACACACAGAACACACTCCCGTCCCATAGGCAGCATTGTTTAAATGCCATAGAGGGCTTTTTAAGTAACAAAAAGTAATTCGATAACAATTAGAGTAATTTGATAAGTTTTAACTGGGTTGTATTAATAAAAATATCCGAGGCCAGAAGATGTAAATATAAACCTATACATTTATGTTGAGAAAAATACTAGGAGGCCAGCAGAATGGAGCTAAACATGCATGTTCACACTATTGTGGATATTTAAATACCATAATTGCAATACTAGTCAAACAAGCTGCAGTTTTGTCAGATCTTTAAAAAGATGCAGAGCACCTCTGTTTTCGCACGTTCCCTCTGCACTGTCTCACTCTGAACTTGTAAATAATCCAGAGGCAGTAAATAATCACACTGAGTCAGACGGGGAACCTTTTGTACTTCGAAAATGTGAGAACTCTGTAGTATGAGTGATGTAAAGTATGTTTGAAATAAAAGGCACAAAAGCACACTTACTAAAGACAAACATCTCAGCAGGCTAATGCTAATGGTCTGACAGGCATATTCAGAGCTTCAGTATTTACTGAACGATTCACTGTAAAACTGCAACATACAGAGTAAAAGAGTTGCCTGAAAGTGTTTTACACACTCTGTTGATTTAACAGCTGTGTGTAGCCATGCAGTACCGATAAAAATAAGATTTCATGCCCCCCCCCCCCTTTACTGTGGTTACAGCCTCTACTCTTAAGCTTTACACTTGATGTTGGAACATTGTTGTGTGGATTTGATTGTGTTCAGCCACCATTGTATTAGGGATGTCATGTACTGATGTTTGATGATTAGCTCTGGATCACAGATGCCAGTCCAAAATGTGTTGGATTGAGCTCCATCACTCCAGGATCATTACTTCCAGTGAAGGACAAACTTAATGCTTTGGCATGCAAAGACATTCTGGATAACACCATGCTTCTAACTTTGCTGACACAGTTTGGGGAAGAACCTTTTCTATTTCGGCATGACCGTGCCCCAGTGCATAAAGCAAGCTCCATAAAGACATGGAGGGATGAGTTTGGTGTGGAAGAACTTTACAGAGCCCTGACCTCAACCCCATCCAACACCTTTGAAATTAACCTGAAACGGAGATTGTGAGCCAGGCCTTCTTGTCCAATATCAGTGCCTGACCTCGTAACATAATAATCACAACAATAATCATTTGGCACCCCAATAAGAAACTGCACATCTAAGTAGCAGCAGATTATAGCACAGATTATTGTTGTAGAGTTACAGAGTTGCCCCTGGAATGTTCGGCAATCAGTGCCTGACCTGATAAATGCTCTACAGAATAAATGTTCTGTCAAAATACTGTATCCCTGTCAAAATACTGTATTTATCCAGGCTGTAGCTATTGTTGATTGCACAAAATGTTGTCGTCTTGTCTAGTTGTATTGTTGCTCATGTTTTTTCTTGCACACATTTGTCCTGTCCGCACTTGTGTTCTTGTGGTTCTGTTCTGTTCTGTTCTTGTGTTACACCATGGTCCTGGAGGCACGTTGTTTCGTTTCACTGTGTACTGTGTATATGGTCGAATTGATGATAAAACCTGCTTGACTTTACTTGACTTGAATGGATACAGATTCCCACATAAACACTTCTTGTGCAATCTTGTGCAAAACCTTCTGACGCTGTTGTAGCTGCAAAGGAGGAACCAGTTCTCCATGTTAATGTCTACGTACCCGAATGCAATGCCATTAAAGTCTCTGTTGGTTTAATGGTCAGGAATATACATACAGCATAGTGTATTTAGAGTATCGTGGCCACTCACTCCTACCGCAAAGGCTCACGGGAGGCTCGTCACACAGCCCCGTCCGATGGGGAGTGCCGTCCTCGGCCACCCCATGAGTCCAACACAAAGTCTTTCAGACAAGCCGGCAGGTTGTGCTTCCAGGGAGCTCGTCGTGTGTCCTCCTGGGCAGAAAACGCACCTGGTACATGACCTTGCTGAGCCCTTCGAGGACCTCTCCTGGCCCCCTCCAGTGGTCATCCAACTTTTGGCGTCGTGGCCACACCCTGTGGCTCCTTCACGACTGACGCGACCAGCACAGCTCCGACGCCAGCTAGTCGCGCCAGCACATCCAGCCCCAGGATGCATGGCTCCACCTCTCTGGGCTCTACTCTCTACCGACCACTGCTGCTTCTCACTCTCGCCACTCTTGCCTGCTGCTGCTTGGCGCTGATGCCGGGCAGTGCCATGCTAAATGTCCTGGGCACATTGCTCGAGGGGATACTCCATCCGCACCGGCCACCACAGTCCACTCAGGGGCTTCCCCACCTTCTGCTCCGCCGGCTGCCACTCTCCGGTGTGGGACTGACATTGCCTTGGCAGCTAAGTTGGCCTCTGCACGCTCCGCTTCTGCTAGCGCTGCCGTCAGGGTGGGCAGGGCTGTCAGCCGCACATGCTGCTGCAGTTGAATGAAGTTCTGCAGGTCTCCGGCGAGTGTGCCCCACATCTTCTTCACTTTCCCACCGTCCAAATCTCTGCCATAGCGCCGCCTCCAGCTGCCCGAAGTCCCAGCGCTCGCTGAGCGGTCAGTCGACCAGGACCTGCGACGCCTTGCCTTCCAGAGCCATGCCGAGGTAGACCGCAACCTCACTCGGGTCCCATTGGGTGTGCCACGTCGCCAGCTCGACCTGCGCCAGGTATGGCTCCATCGGCGCCTTCCCATCAAAACGTGGCAGCTTGATGGCCACTCGGGGTCCCAGCTGCGTGGGCGCCACTTCCCCACCGTCATCTCTCGCCCAGCCCGCCGCAGCAGTACCACTTCCCTCCTTTGGGCAGCGCATTGGTATCAGGATGACACTAGTGCTTTCTGGACGTCCGGGAAAGGTAGAACGCTCGGTTCCTAGACTCACTGCTTGCTGTGCTGTCTCTATCAGCTCATCAACCTCCCCTGTCAGTTGCTCCATCCCAATTCTGACACCAACGCAGCAAGCATGTCTAAATTGTAAACTCCATCACATAAATACATCTTATAATCATTAAAACATCCATTATTACCATAAAAGTTGCATTACTTACAGTTTCTTTGCACCACCACACTTAAAAATGAGGTATACAAACCTACAATCATACAAACTTCCTGCAAAGTTGAATCCTCCTAGTGGACTCTTGTGTCAGTAAGAGCCGAAAATAGCCCTTCAGGCGAATCGGATTCGCTCAGAGAGCGGGACCAGGTCCTTTGCCGAGTCATAAGTGAATCCGTCGGATCCGGGTCCTTCTCCGAGTCCTTCTCCGAGTCCGGGTCCTTGGCTGAGTCATGAGTGAATCCGTCAGACCCGGATCCTTGGCTGATCCGGGTCCTTGTCCAAGTCATGAGTGAATCCGTCGGATCCGGGTCCTTGGCCGATCCGGGTCCTTCGGTTAACTTTAACTTGAATCGGAATCGCATAGACCGAGTCAGTGAATCTGCCGGTTAACTTCCTTCACAGCTGAAAACATGCAGCCGAATCTGAATCGCTTGAACGAGCAGGTTTATCACTCACACGAGTGGGAGAGCGCTCCCTGAACGACAGTAATGAGTGAATCAACCGGTCAAA
>JBBIGA010075163.1:0-11865 GCA_037576975.1 Alestes dentex
CACACACACACACACACACACACACACACACACACACACACACACACACACACACACACACACACTTATACACACATGCACCTACACACATGCACAGACACGCATACACACACACACCAGATGTAGGTCTTTGGACACACACAGAGAGAATACTTAACACCCTGGGAATTGAACCATGAACCTTCTTGCTGTGAGGCAACAGCGCCACCTACTGCACAACCATGCTGCTAAAATCCATCCCAGCTATCGAAGTGTTTTACAAAACGCTCACTAACACACCTTGTCCATGACAGCTGCTTTAAGGAATCCTAAACACCTCTTCAAACGTCTCACTCTGAGATAAAAACCCACTAATGAGGTCAAACAGGTCCCACCTTGTCCTTCTGCTGCTTCTCATCCTGGTACATGAGCCACTTCTCTCCATCGTTACTGAAGGCCAGTTTATAGGAGCCCACAAACTGCATGTGCCCGAAATCCTTCGCCCCCTGGGTGACGATCCCAGTGACTTTGGTAGGAACCAGCAGGTCCACCTAGTGGTGATGCAAATTATTTACTTACGATGCACATGTACCTTAAAAAATGTATATGCACACAGATATTACTGATTAAAGCACAAAGATCCTTAATGTTGAGGTTGTATTTTATCATTGTGAAACATGGCACCTTTCAGGACATAAACATCATTATTAATCATTATCATTATTAATGTTATTATGTACTATATTATTATATAGTACATAATAGTGATTAATTTAAATGCAAATAGAAGAAAACAACACAACAGTCTGGGACAGAACAGTGACAGTGAAACCCGACAAAAAGCATTTATATGTATATTTACATTTACATTTATGGTGCATTCAGAAGCTCATACTCAGAGAAACATATTCAGTCGTCTGAAACATCTCTCACACCAGTAAACCCAGACTCACTTTAAGAGCTGCAGACTGAGATTCTACCAGTGAGAGTGAATACAGTGTCAGTATACAGTTATTAAACATGCAAACAGTGAAAGATTTATCAGACAAGTGGAGGAGAGCAAAGAGGGTGTGTGGGGGGGGTGCGAGTGGGTGAGGGAGAGGAGGGGGTGGGGTGCCAGGGGTGGGGGGTGCCGGGGGTTGCAGGGTTGTCCACAGTGTGGGAGGACCTTGCAAATGCTATTAAAATACAAACACCAAACAACCAGAAGTGCCTTGTTTGCAAATTTCTGCTTTGTTTTCCTGTGTCATGTTTTTTTTTTGGTCCTCAGCTCGTCCTTCGTCCTGCCCCTTGATCAGTGTATTCACCTGTGTCTAGTCCAGTGGTTCTTACATTTTTTCCATCATTCTCCACTTGGCAGGAGGAGATATTTTCATTCCCCACCTCAACAACATAATGACAGAAGAGCCTGGGTATAACATTTTTTAGATAACATCAAACTCATTAACATTCATTTATTCTGTATGACATCATATCTAAAGCTGTGGGGGGTATGAGCTCATATTGTGTGTGGGTTCTTGCACAGGGCAATTCTGTTTTCAAACATAAAATCCACACAGGTCTCTCTTCATCTCCTACCACATCAACCGTGAAAAGTAGAGCGAGACATGCTTCGTCATATTCCCTTTTTGGATTTTTTTAAGGTTATTGGCACTTGCCTCGTTTCTCTCAGAAGCACCACCTGTTTTACTTTTATACGTGTTAAATATCTATCCAGGTATAAAAGTAAAACGTTACACTCTAAGGAGTGAAAATGACTCCAATGATAAACATTAGTTCTGTATGACTAGGTCACTTGCGCCCCACTTGTCATGGCTCTGGGCGCGCCACACACATTTTGTGACTCACTGGTCTAGTCCATGTCTCCATCCCTTTCCCAGGTGTTTCCTTCTCTGACCCAGGATATGTCCCTGTCTGTGTGTTAGTTCTGTGTGTTAGTCAGTCATCCGCTACCCTTCCCATGTCCTTGGATTATTGTACTGCTGTTTATCGCATTTTCTTTGTCCTAGTTTGCTGTAATAAAGCCCACCTGTATTTGCATTTGCGTCCCCTCTCATGTTCATAAGCACTGAACGCTACAAGAAGGAACTGTCAGCCTGGTTGTCCTGAGCTCATCCCTGCGACAGTCTGTAAACGAGCACGCCCTCATTCGCCCTCCTTCTCTGCATTCATGAATAATTTACAAGATCCTGACCAGCACAACCGAGACCAGCTGGATGAAAGAGGCTGTTCTTACTGCCCAGCCTGCTTGTGGGAATAATTTAGGATATTTGTTACTCCTGAGCTCAGCTCATTTTTACAGTACAGAGTGGAGAGCTGTGCTTTGCCCTCGCAGCCTCTGGTACCTTCTTCATATTCATGCTGCTTTGGGTAGCGGAACGTGGAAGAGTGTCACACCGCTTCAGGGACTCCAGATCACAGGGTTGTGAGGGGGGGTGGGGTGGCAAGGGTGTAAGGGAACAGAGATACAGGAATCACTGAAGTCACAAAACCTTGTTTAAAGGTCATGTAATTTAATGTAATATCTTTTACTAAAGTACAAATGTAATTTAATGCTAAATTTGCAGTGGTGAAATATCCAATGTAAAAACACTCATAATCACTCATGGAAGCCCATATCAGTGTGTGTGTGTGTGTGTGTGTGTGTGTGTGTGTACACCAGCTCAATAGCAGGCCACGTTATTGTAATAGAAGTCCATGTGTGAGCGACCCCAGATTAATCAACACATGGGACATGATATCAAATAATCCCTAAAAAGATGAATGTCTGGAGCCTAAACGAACAGAACTTTTTTAGACTATAGTATATAGAACTTTTAGTATATAGAAAGTTTTGTAGGAAACTGAGCTGCAAAACACAGCCCATTTTGAATTTACTGCTTTTGTGATGTCACAAAACCTAGCTCAGCGCTGACAGGGTAAAAGGTGGAGAAACAGGGCACCTGGCAAGTCACCAGAACAGCCCCACCCATTTACACTTACGTTAAAAAGTAAAGTGGACCTTTATAGTCACATGTGAACACACCACAACAATATGAAATTCTTTCTCCGCATTTAACCCATTTAACCCATTCACCAAGTGAAGCAGTGGGCTGCCACCAACTGGGGAGCAGGGTACCTTGTTCAAGGGAACCTCAGTGGTGCCTCTAATGGTCCTGGGATTCAAACCCACAACCTTCTGATCACAGAGGCAACTCCCTAACCATCAGGTCCCCTGCTGCCACATTGAAGGAGCGTAAGGAGTGTTTCAGCCTGGTCTGCTTTTAATGAGGCACAAAACTGGGCAGCCAATCAGAACGGATGTCATTCACATACTAGACTGTTTCTAATGCACAATAACAAAAAGACTGTTTATTTCTAAGGGATAAAAGAAGATTATAAAAGGGTTTAGTAGAAATTAATGATGATTGTTTTTGGTATCTAAACCCTCCTAAATATCACAAAGCATCACAAACAAGTGAAATGCAAGAGAAATAAAGACGTTCTAGTGAGCTGCACATACTCAGAAAGAAATTTGATTGACAGAGATAATAAGGCAGGGTGAGAGGAGATGCTTCTGAGTGAGGAATATCTGGTTTCACCTGTTTACATGCTCATCAGTGGCACAGTTTTTTATTTTAAGACTTTTAGTTTAACTGAGAGATGATAACAGAAACCTCTGATCTAAAGCTTAGTGAGATGGTAACTGTTCTTCAGAAATTGACATGAAAAGACAGAGGAACACTCTGTAACGTGTTGATGTAGTCGATGTGATCAGGACTCACACTCAACACTGAAAGTGAAGACTGGCTGTATAAAGTATCTCTGTTTTACCTGAAGCCACTGAGACTGGTCATTGTGGGCGGAGGTCCATGCATTGATTTTGCCCTGTTTGTCCAGCCTGGCCTTGCTAGGCTCCCAGGAGAACATGCCCAGGTTGAGGGTCTGGAAGACACTGGAGGAGCTGATCTGATTATCTTGGATATGTCCGGTCTTCATCCCCATCGGCTCAGAGCATCCTGCACCAAAGAAACAAAGGAAACTTAATTATAGCGGTATTTTCAAAGTCAAAAGTCAAAGTGGACTTTATTGTTATCTCAACTATATGCAAGTATACAGAGTGACAAAATGGCTCCACACAACAGACATAAGTTGTGCAACATACTAAACAGTGGAAATAAACAAGTATAAATAAGAGTAAGGTTTAACTTGTCCCAGGTGTGTGAATAGCTCTCTGTACACAATATATATAAATATAAGTAAAATGTGCATGATTGAAAAATTGTGCAGTGTAGTAGAGGACTGTGCAAACAGTAGATCCAGTATAGACAGTATAACCAGTATACATAGTACGACAGTATAAAACAAGTATAAATAGTACCTTATGTGTGTATTCTGAAAGGTTTGTGCATTCTTAAAGAATCATACAAACAGTATAAATAGTATAGACAGTACAACCAGCATTCACAGTATAACAGTAGAACCAAATATAAATGGTGTCTGAGGTCATTATATTGATTATGTTCAGACAGAACCTAGAAGACTGTTAAATTCCTGAGACCTCACTTATTTAAAACAACAGCTGATTTTCAAATACTGACCCGTGAGCTCACAGCCGAGCAGCTCCATCCGCAGGGTGCAGTGTTTTCTGCACACCTGCGGGTAAACCCGAATATACTGCGCCTCAATTGGCGGGTTGAAGGAATTTGCAGAGGGAGAGTTGTTGTCGCTGTTTCCAGTGAAAATCTGGGGGAAAGTACCGGGAAATTAAATTATATTATACACAGTCAGGAGTGTCTTAAACCAAAGAAAAAGTTACTCTTCAGTAAAGTCCTCTAGTGAAATAAAAGACAAAGGCGGCTCAGTTACTCTTCTATCAAAAGGGTTTTATCCCATCTTGGCATGATGGTGATCTTTCGAGTGATAAAAACAGCTGACCTTCACAACTTATCATCTTCTGGAACTGTGTGATGACCCTAATCCACCTTTATGGAACATTCACAGAAATAAAATATATTTTTTAGCCTAAGAAAACAGAGGACTGGAGCACTTCAGGACACGTTCCCTAATTTAAAATGCTCCTCAGGCTGTCTCAGCTCATCTAGGACAAGAGCAGCAGTCAGGTGTACCATGTCCTCGTCAGTGTCCTTGACTTTAAACACGTTCCAGACTTCTCCATCATCACTGTAGGCCACTTTGTACGTCTTCACATACTCAGGACTCCCGATCCTCTTCGCGCCCTGCGTTATCAGTCCAGTCACCCTCATTCTCCTCAGAAGATTTATCTGTGACAGACAGGACAGAAAAAGGTTAATGAGCCCTGCCTCATGAGACGAGGAAAGATTTCTTTGTGGCCTGGCCTGATTCACTTAAATACTTTCGTAATCATGAGCAAAATGTGTAACCTGTACATATTTAATTAACAAATATCTTTTTAAAATGACAGTGATTATTGGCAAATGGAAAATGGAAACAAACTATAGCTAAAAAATCTGTAACATAGACAACAAATAAAACACAAAATCAAATAAAAACTAATTCAGACAAACAATAACTAAAACCCTAATGATGATGATTTGTTACACTGTTAGCTTCTATTTGACTAATAACTGGTGTATTTCATTGAGAGGCTACAATTGCGGCTTCTACAGCAACATAAGCCAGGCTTGCAGCTTTCGCTGACTATTAATATTATTAACAGCTGTATTGATTTTTTATATGGTTAATTTAAAAAATTATTTTTAGAGAAAAAGCATGAATATTTGACCACTCATTCAGAAACTTCAAAAAATATTCGAAGCATGTGAAATGCTATTTGTATCAGACCTGATTTTTATATATTAACAAAAAGGAGTGAATGGCAGCTGTTGGCCTGTGGTTTGTGAGTTGGCCTTGCGATCAGAAGGGTGTGGGTTCAAAACCCAGGACTGCTAGTGGCATCACTGAAGTACCCTTGGGCAAGGTATCATCCCCACACACTGCTCTCCGGGCGCCTCTCATTGGTGGCAGCCCTCTGCTTCACTTCGTGAATGGGTTAAATCCAGAGAAAGAATTTCACACTGTTCACACTGTGTGCTGTGCTGTGGTGTGTTCACGCGTGACTATAAGGGGGCACTTTCCTTTAATTAAGAAATATCTTCAGTGTAGAGCTGTGCATCACAACAGTGACATGTCTGGTCTTCAGCAGGGAGTGGACGAGCAAGGCTGAAGTGTTTTGAAATATTTACCTGCTTTGTTCATCTTGAAGGTGCAAAACATGAAAGAAAACAAAGGGACTATGGTCTTTCCAGGCATCACACCACTCATTTATTTCTAAAATTGAGTTAAGCTGTGGCACCACACCCAGATAGAGCTCAGGGACACCGCAGAGGGGGCAGCTGTGCGAATGTAGCACTTACATCAGTGCCGTGCAGAGACGTTTGAAAGGGGGGTGGGGGGGGGTGTATGCGGGAGGCAATACTGTTTCCCTCCTACAGGCGAAATAGCGGTATTGCAGCCTGGAGCGCAGTATTTAAGGTGGAACGAGAATTCAGCGTCGTTAAAAAAAAGCCTCAAAAAAGGGCACAAGGGGGAAAAAAGGGCACTTCGGAGTGCAATTACAAAAAGGGCATGATGAGGTCTACCTGTGCACATGCCTGACTTACATCATCGTGTTTTTCTGAGAACTTAATTCTGTACATCTGTTCTTTCTGTTGCTCTCTGATTAAAGACCAGCCAGAATCACATCTACAGTGACACAGTCCAGCTCTAAAGCACTTATCACATTTATCCTTATTATATTGTTATAAAAACTATGTTACTGAGTTTCACAATACAGCTCTGACTTGAAAAGATATTTATGATGGTTAAATATGATGGTTAGATCTTATTTTCGATAGACTTCAGAAGTTTGGAAGCAGAATTTCAGTCACACCCCAAAGTCTGGGCATCACTGATAACTTTGTGTTTTGTTGAATTTTAAGTTTTAAAATGACTGTTTATATGCTGTATTAAACATGTAGCCAGTTATGGTATATATTATATTTTGTTTCATTTTCCCTCAAACAATAAAAATGCCATAATTTTATTTTTTCCCTATGGAGGTTTTGAACATATTTACATTAAAAAAATCAACAGGTTGTTTAATTTGACTGAAAGTGTTTTTTGCTCATGCCTGTATGTTCTGCTCGATAAGGGAGGAGATGTTGGTGAGAAGAAACATCTCTGTTAAAGTGTAATGACCATTAAGCTGTGTTTACTTGCTTTAGCTGAACCATCTTCTCATTTTCATCTTAGAATTTGGTGTTAAAACAGGTTATAATATACACTGTTAATATCCTGCTATATTGTCCAGATGTTATTTCCTAAGATGGGAAGACAGGATATTCTTTAAGGCTCAGAACCAGAACTAATTTGATAAAAGATCAACATTTGATGAAGCCCATCAGAATACATATAAACATAAACATCACTTTACATATATGTTTATATTATACATATATTACATACATATTTCACATACCTTACATCATTTACTAGTCATAATATACATATACATATATATATATAGCCTGGCTTTTACCTGTAATCATGACATTTGTAATCTTAATTTACTAAATAAGGCCTAAACAATTGGACACTGATTGAGTTTACTGATGGTGTCATGATTTCTGATTAAATAAAAACATGCTCTTTGTTCTCCATGGTGTTCTAAGTGGGTCAGAGTACCTGAAGCCACGGCCAGCGATCGTTCTCTGCAGAACTCCAAGCATTGATGAGGCCTTTTTTGTTGAGCCGGGCAAAGTGAGGATACCATTTCTGCAGGCCGAGCAGGGCATGGTGTGTGGAGGAGCCTGTGATCTGCTGGTTGGAGATGATTCCACCTTCCATTCCTAACGGTCCAGAACACTCTGCGGAGACAGACAGACCAGGATAAGGCAGCCGCTCAGCGTAGCCTAAACACACGCTTCAATTTTACAGGTGCATTACAAGGGATGTTTGGTACCACAGACACAGCGCTCGATCGTCTCAGACGGCAAGACGTCGTTCTTGCTCTCGTGTGTTCCTGTTTCGGAACTGCAGTCCCTGAGAGGTAAGATTGACCCCTTAGTCTCATCAATGGAAATGTTGTTTCTGCTTTCACATATGGAGACGCTGTCTTCGCTCTCAAAGACCGAAATGTCTTCCCTCGTTTCGTTGCCATCGTCGGTTCTGCCATCTACAGACACGGTGTTGGCTCTCCGCCGCTCTGGAGAAAGAAACAGCGGGGTGCTCGAGCCACCCCCATCTATCGACCGAAGAGACTTCTCCAGAGGAGACTCGAACAGGAGCCTCAGGCTGCTCAGGCTGGCTCTCAGGGAGCTCCTGCTGCTGTGTTTAGACAGCATGATCACAGCCTTATCATCGCCTGGCACATTTATATAGACCTCAAAAGAACAAACAAAACCCAACACTAACAGAAAAAGCCTGACACCAATCCTCTCCTAATTCACTTACAGACACCCAGCTGGACCTGCGGATTCTTCCTCTCCTCAGGAGTCACCGAAAATGTTTCCCAGAAAAACATGTAATAGAGTTACAGGTCTCACAATCTCATACGAAGTTTTGAAGCTCTTCAGGCCAAACAGACCAGTGATTATTCAGGACTGGATGTCTAACTCTCCATAAAGAGTTTAAGTTTATGATATTTCTGAGTAAAATGAGTCAACAGGCACTGCGGTGGGCTGGCGCCCCGGCCAGGGTGAGTCCCTGCCTCGCATCCGTAGACCCCGGGATAGGTACCCGCGACCCATTAAAGATTAAGCCAGGCATGTCCAAAGTCCAGCGGCTTCGGCCTTCAGCCTGTGTCCTCCTTTCACCACATGGTGGCGGCACCATTCTAATGCTATCTGGCTCCGATCAGTGCCGCAAATCTTTCTCCACTCATTTCTGCCATAGCAACTGCAAAGAATGTTTGCAGTCGCTATGGTGTTGAGTGTTTTGAATGTTAACATCTGAACTTGGACTTATGGCACTTATTTCATTAAACTCTTGAATAAAATTTGGTTATAACTGTTGATGTTATGTACCTGTAGATGTGATACAAACTATTGCTTTTTGAAAGATAGAATTTTGGCCTTATATAAAAGACAATGGCAAAATTCACTTGTTTTAAACTTTAATGATAACAAACCACTTTGTATTATTTGTAACTCCTGTTTAAAATGTTCATGAGGCAAAGATATTTATCAAACTCATGGAAATGTAAGGTATTCTATACAGTTTGTTCAATGTTATCTGACTCTCCAGATAAGAATGAAAGGCAGAATTGTGTTTTTAGATTTGTTCACGTCTGCCTGCGTGGGTACAGTGAGGAGGAGCAGGAGGAGGACTGTGAGGAGGGCAGTGAGGAGGAGGAGGACAGTGAGGAGGGCAGTGAGGAAGACTGTCAGGAGGAGGAGCAGGAGGAGGACCTTGAGGAAGACAGTGAGGAGAAGTAGGAGGAGGACCGTGAGGAGGACAGTGAGGAGTAGGAGGACAGTGAGGAGGGCAGTGAGGAGGAGGAGGACAGTGAGGAGGAGGAGAAGGAGGAGGAGCAGGAGGAGGACCATGAGGAGGACAGTGAGGAGGAGCAGGAGGAGGAGCGTGAGGAGGGCAGTGAGGAGGACTGTCAGAAGGAGGACAGTAAGGAGGAGGAGGAGGAGGAGGAGAAGGAGGATGACAATGAGGAGGAGGAGGAGGAGCAGGAGGAGGACCGTGAGGAGGACAGTGAGGAGGAGGAGGACAGTGAGGAGGAGGAGGAGAAGGAGGATAGTGAGGAGGAGGAGGAGGAGGAGGAGGAGGAGGAGGAGCGGGAGGAGGACCTTGAGGAGGACAGTGAGGAGGAGCAGGAGGAGGACCGTGAGGAGGACAGTGAGGAGGAGCAGGAGGAGGACCATGAGAAGGACAGTGAGGAGGAGCAGGAGGAGGAAGAGGAAGAGGAGGGCAGTGAGGAGGAGGAGGAGGATAATGAGGAGGAACAGCAGGAGGACACACTCACTGTGCTGGCAGTTCTTTCCGGTGAACTCTGAGGAGCACTGGCAGGAGTAATCGGCCTCCAGGTCTGTACAGATGCCTCTGTTCTTACAGGGGTTTCTCTCACATTCGTTCACATCTGAGAACAGAAAAAACAGCGGACTTTCAAACCATATTTCAAACGCTGCTAATATTATAAAAAATCATTCCACTTTTTGTTTTGTTTATTTTCCTATCCTGGGGTGTGTGCAGTGCTAGCATGTTCTCCTCATAGTGGGATGGGTTTCTTCCGGGGTCTCCGGGTTTCTCCCACTGTTTCTCTCCAAAGACATGCGTGTCAGGTAAATTAGGGATTCTAAATTGAATGTAGGTGTGAGTGTGTGAGTGAATGGTGTTTGTGTGTGTGTGTGTGGCCTGTGGTGAGTCCCTGCCTTACACCCATTGACCCCAGGATATTCTCCGGGTACCCTAGTGAAGAATGAGGTTTATTAAGTGAGAGAGTGAGTTTACTTTTCTATATTTTTATCCAGTGTTAATAAAGCCTCTGACTCATTATGACTGTAATCTTCAATCAGCGTGAATCTGTGAAATACAGTAAAATACAGCCTCACAAGGCAAACGCTGGTAACAAAGAGTAGTAGACAATGCCAAACTGTTTTTATAAAAATACATCACCAAAACATCTCTCAATCAGCTCAGTCTACGTCCAGCTTTGTTACAGTAGCGCAGACATCACAGTGTGGTTTAAGATCATAGGAGGAAATGTGATGTTACCCAGTAAAAGTCCCAGCTGCTGTGTCTCTTTAGATTGTAGTTACACGTTTGGGAGGTTTTACTGGTACCATATATTAAACTTTACCTCTACAGGGAGCCGTTTCAGACACTAGCACTGCTTCACAAAGCACTCATAGTCGATTCCATATTAATGATGATCATAAACCTGACTCTAGATCAATATTCCCTCTCCTGAGATTTTGTGTGGAGACTGTTGTCTAAAGTGGCTCCCCTTGTTAGCTTGGTTCATTTTTACAGATCACAGTGAGTCACACTGGGTCCTAAACCACATCCACAAATCTGATCAAGCTTAATGAAAAGGTTCAGTAAATTTTTACAGCTAACAAAAAGTCACACTGTTTTCTAAAGCATGTCCACAAGTCTGATCCACTTTAACAAAGAAGTTTAGTTCATTTGTACAACACACAATAAGTTATACTATGTCCTAAACCACGTCCACAAGTCTGATCCACCTTAATGAAGAAGTTTAGTTCATTTGTACAGCTCACAGTAAATCAGAGCATGCCTTAAACCACGTCCACAAGGTTATGTTGGGGGACGTGGTCTGAGATTTCATGTGAAGTTTCACTATATTTGGTCACTGTATGGATACTGAAAATAATATAAACAATAACAATAGAATCACATTTAATAATATTAATACTTAAATCACTAAAGACTCGAATACAACATTCTTTTTTTTTAATCCACAACAATCCGGATTAATAACCACAAAAAAGCATTTTATTGCAACAAACAACAGTAATATTGTGAATTTCTACAAACAAATAGGCAAACAAATGAAAAGTCTCTCACTGTGCTGACAGTGGACGCCGGTGAAGCCAGGAGGACACCTGCACAGGTACAAAACAGAGATATCGCCCACCTCACACTCTCCTCCGTTATGGCAGGGGTTCGGGAGACACGGTGCTGTGAAAAAACACAACACTGTCTCTGTACAACATGTTACTCAGAGCCCCAGTTTCTGCTCACTGAACTAATGTTAGTCCAAAAACATTAAAAAAAAAAACAAAACTACTATTAAAAACAGCCCCAGAAATTATCCTGAACAAAATTTGTTCTCCTGAACAAAAGTGTTCAGGACGTCTTACACTGACTCTGAAACACTTTATTAACACTTTATAACATAACACAGTGTTA
>JBBIGA010075212.1:0-10000 GCA_037576975.1 Alestes dentex
ATATGTATGTACACACACACGTTATGCATGACGAATGATGTGACTCCATGCTGTGACCTCGTCTAAACACTGTTTATTCCCAAAGGTAAACAGGTATGTTTCTTATGACAATGTTTCTGCAGTTCTGTCTCTCCCTCTCCAGCACTGCTTTAAATAACATGCATGTTTTTACAACCTCTGCCTGTATAACACTTCCTCTTCATCATCCACACACTCATTTGTCCTCAGCTGTATCTTTTGCAAGATACCTTTGGCTCAGCTCTTAAATCTAAACAATTTTAGCTTGTTTCGTATTAATTCAACATTTATCAGTGTTAGAGCTGTTCATCTGCCACCCTGAATCAACTTAATACTAAAACCTCCTGCAACTCTGTCTGAAGGCAGTCAGAGCTACAGTAGCATTAAAAAGTTTAGGCCAACGTTATTAAATGTGTGTTCTTCATAATCTTTTTGGCATTTTGTTTCAAAGGCTTAAAGGCTTAGCTCCTGTTTGGTCCACATTTGTCAGATGCTTGAAGGGCTTTTGGTTAGTTTCAAATGAAGCAATCAAATTATTCCTTTATTTTTTCAGTAAATGAAATTTTACTAATAAATGTTGTTACGTGCCTTATTTTATTCAAATGACTACTATAATAACTGTTCATTTTGTCTTTTGCAAATTGTCACACACCAAAATTGAAAAGATTTGAAAATGAAAATGACAGTTGCCACTTACATCATGTGAAAATTGTATGAAGAAAGGAGGGCTAGGGATGCTTCAAAATAACTAGGAATAGAGTATGACCGAATTTTGTTGAGCCACATATGAGCTGGGATACAATTTTGTTTGACTTTGGTTGACCTGGGACAGACTTTTCTTGGGCTACACAGGAGTTGGGACAGCCATTGCTGGGCTAATGTCAAATTTGGATGGAATTTTCTTGGGCTACAGTTTAGTTGCAACCGACTTTTGTTTGGGTGCAGTTGAATTGGGAAAGATTTTTCTGAGTGTCAGCCAAACTGGGACAAAGATTTGTTGGGCTGCAGTGCAGTTGGGAAGAAACAGTTTGGAAAGGGCCAATTCTAAGATGATATTTTTATTATGATTTCAGTTTAATGAACAGTTATTGTGTAGTACAGTCTTTTGCAGAAAGAAAAAAATTCTCTCACATTTTTGTCATTTGTTGACATTGAAACAATTAGAAGAAAACTGGTTATGCAGACCCAAAAATCTGTAAGTCGAATGTAGGTGTAACTCATTATGTAGCTCACATCATAATTACATGTTCCAAACAAATACAGTACATCTCAACTTCTAAGGGTTAACAGGTTAAAGCTGTGGGGTAGAATGATGGCGTCCTGTAGGGGGCATCAGAGGCTCCCTGCCCTGCTGCAGGTGGGTGACGGGGGCCACGCTGCTCCGGGACAGCTGGTTTGACCCCTTGTCCCCCACGAGTCCTCACACCAATCAGCCCAGCACAGCCAGAATCAATTAGCACCAGGAGGGGGGGTGGAGAAAAAGAGAGAGCGGGAGTGAGGGTTGGGGGGGGGGGGAGCAGGACCCAAGCTGGACGACTGGGGGCCACACCTGGCCTCCATCCTCCGGCTTTCTCCCTGCCTTCCTCAATTCCGCTCTGTCTGCCCGCCCAGCCATCCATCCATCTTCCATTGTCTTTGCTGGGCTTTGTGACAAAGATCCTCTGTGTTGGATTTATTATCTGCTTTATATGCTTTATATTTCTTTCTCTCTCCTTCTCTCTCTCTCTCTCTCTCTCTCTCTCTCTCTCTCTCTCTCTCTCTCTCACTCACTTCCTCTCTTTGTTTGTCTGTCTCCCTTTACTTTCTCACTCAGTTTTTTTTTTCTTCTTTCCATTTTTCTGTTTTTATCACTCGTACAACCCTCACCTCCCACACCCCCCATTTTAAAGATGTGTGTTAATAACTTTTAAACAGTCTGGCAGCAGAGGGCCAGAGGGGCAGTCACTTCTCTTATTGCTCTCTCTCTCTCTCTCTCTCTTACTCTCTATCTCTCCCATCCTTCCTCTTCTGCCTTCCTTAAGCTCTTTTACTCCCTCTTCATGTACTCTGTCCATCCCCCCTCTCTCTTTATCTCTCTCTTTCTCCCTATCTCTCTCTTTCTCTTTCACTCTATCATCTTCTTCTTCCACAGCAATACTGAAAGGATGAATAATTTACTCTCCAAAAGCAGTAAGGATACGAGAGCTGGCCTTCCTTTCATTTGATCTTCTCTCCATCCTTGCTCTGTTTCTCTTTTCACTCATCCCTCCACTGCCTTCCTTACTCCTTCTTTCATCTTTTTGTATTCCTGACTGATACCTGAAAATATCCATATTCATAAAGAAGTAGGCAGAAAAACAACAGCTTGTCTTTATGGCGTTTAACTCAAAGAGAAACGTCACATTAAAACAAATCGCCCTTCTTGTAAAACACACACGCAGAGATGAATATTTATTGAGCTCTGAGCCCTGACTCCATATATTGCTTTGCTGGTGCGAGGGACGGTGTGTATGATTAAAAAGCTGCTGCGAGAGCGTAACCTCGCCGAGCCCGGGACACACACAGCTTTGGGTAAGTATGTTTTTTTTTCGTCTCCACTGCTTTAAATGAAGCTTTCTTCTTCATTCTGTCTCCGAGAAGTGAATCACACTTCTAAACCATTGAGCAGCATCTGGCCAGGATAAATATTTCCTCTCCATGATAGGTAGAGGATGGTGGGAGGGGCAGGTATGATATTACTGGTTATTTTGGTTAGATTGGTTTGCCCTGCCTGCTGGTGCATGATGACATAATCAAACCTCAAGTTTTAGACATGGGACATACGGCATTATATTTCAAAGGAAGGTTACAGGAAAACAAGACTTTCATCGTTTAAATTATAAGATATCACGCTTAATAGATCAAAAAGGTTTTTTTCTTTTTTTGACTGTTTTGTTCTGCACTGAAAGACAAAGTTAATGCACCAAGAAATTAAAGCTTATATCCCACCAAGTAGCATCAAGCTACATGAGTAAGTCATCATCCACTAAACACTCATCAACACCACATTACCAACCTCCACGAAAATGGACAGAAGAAACCACAAATATATAAGCAAGTCTATACAGAAATTATGGTAAAAGCTGTCAAATAGCAACTGTAAACAAACACAAATTCCAAACAAGCAGATCACCATAGTAGCTTGAATTGAATTATCCTAAATCAGCAAACTTTCTGTCATAATGTATGTAGAGAACACACACTTCTGCTGTTAAAATATGAAATATTGGTCAAAAAATACAATTATATCACAAGGAAGAAATTTACTGAATGGTATCATTCTCAGATTTTGCTGATGTGTACATTTAAATTTACAGTACAAAACCTCTCACCATTTAGCAAAAAAAGGCCTTCATTATTACAGAAATATTTGTTGATGTTGATTTTACAGTAAAATGTGAAAGTTTAAATATACTGTAATTTGCCAAAATGTAATGTAATGTAAATATTAATGCTGGGCAATGATTACATTTTTAAATTTTTTAATCAAATAAGGAGCCTTTTAACAGCAGTGTTCCCTTTAACACAGTTATACAGTTACAGTTCAAATATTTCTTGTTACTTAAACATTAATGTAAACAACTCAAATATAAAACCAAAGCTTTTTGCCACCGCAGGGCATTCATGTTTTCATGTTTTCATTAATCAATTCACTGCTTATAAGTAACTGTTTTAAATAAAATATTTTTTTCTCTGATTATGCATATTTTGTCTATTTCTCATCATTATCAGTATTATACACTGACAATAAACTGTATGAACTGTATAAACTTACAGGCACCTTCCGAGCAACAGCAAGTTAACATTTATAAATCTGTTTTCTTTTTTTTTCTGAACAGGTACTAGCAGAAACATTTTTCTTTTATCAGGGAGCAGCAGAAACAGCCTGTGTTCAGTAGCATGTCCCTATTAAAGTGAGGTGAAGCGGTCAAGCACAGAAAAATGAACTTTCAAAGTAAGAGTAACAAAAAAGCTGTGTTAACGCGCAATAAAATAATTGTCACCGCTAAGTAAATAAAGCGTTAACTCGATAATAATGCGTTAACGTGCTCAGCACTAGTAAATATACATCCTATCTATGCAATATGCAATGGAAAGCTACAACTTTACAAGAAAGATGCATTTCTTGAAAAAGTTCAAGTGATTATTTGTGTTGCTAGGGATTATTAGGTGGTTGTAAGGATGCATTTAGATTGTTGTTAGGGTGGTTGTAGATAATGATGCAGTGGTTAGCTGTTTGGCCCTGTCACCTCATAGCGAGAAAGTCCTGAGTTCATTTCTAGGCTGGGGCAGTCTGGGCCCTTCCCAAAGGCCAAGGTGGTCCTCCCTGTGACTGCATGGGTTCCAAAGACATGCATGTTAGGTGAATGCTAAATTGCCCCTTGTGAATGTGTTTGTCTGTGTGTCTGCTCGTGTGTTGAACTTGCAACCTATCCAACAAATCAAGTCTAGTAGGTCAAGTAGGTTTTTATTGTCATGGGGGTGGTAGAAGCGTAGTGGTTAAAACACTTGCCTGTGAACCCACAAAGTCACAGGTTCAAACCCCACTTTCTACCACTGTGCCCTTGAGCATGACACTTAACCCTCAGATACTCCAGGGGGATTGTCCCTGCAACTAAAGATTGCAGGTTGTTCTGGACAAGAGCATCAGCCAAATGCTCCTTTTGCCCTTTACTCATTTCAACCATATACACACAGTACACAGTGAAATAAAACAATGTGCCTCCAGGACCATGGTGCAACACAGCACGAGAACAGAACAGAACACCTCAAGACCACAAGTGCAGACAGGGGAAAAGCACAAGAGCAACAGTACAACTGCACAAGACAAGACAACATTTACTGCAATCTACAGTAGCTTCAGCCTGAACAAATACAGTATTTTGACAGGTACTGTATCATCTTTTACCTATTGTCCTATGACTGCTGGGTAAGACTCCAGCTCTCCCCTGACCCTGGTTAGCATAAAGCAGCTCAGATTATGCAAGGATGAATGAATGAGTTGTTGACAGGTATTAGTAATTCACTGTAGAATACCATACAGTGTTTATCACTGAGATTGACTGTAATTTGTTTCACAATATATCTGTCACTTTATAAGCAGTTTGCTGTAAACAGGTTTATATTATAGCTGTTACTTGTTAAAGCAAACTACCACAAACAGGTTTACAAAATGACAGTTGTTCCCGTAGTAAATTATGCAGATTTTCCTTTGACAGTGAATTTGAGATGAACTAAAGGTAGATTATACTTTTTCACTTCTTCATAATACAATGATTCAGATGCAAACAAACAGAGTGCGAGAAAATTATTGTAGAGAAATTCAGACTTCATTACAGTGATGGTGAATGAATTGGGGTTGATGTGTGAAACACAAATATGGCAGTTTTACTGACTATCAAAACTAGTGAACCAGTACATGTTTTCTGACTGTTTCTATGCAATGTTAATGAGAAAAGTGGCAAATATGAACAAAACAAGTTTTCTTTGGGGACTATATTGCCCCAGCACCCTGCATGTACTCCTCAAGTATAAAAGCATTTAGTTTTAGGCCAGAAACTTCTCAAACCTCTGGAAAAACAATGTATCAGGCTCAGGCACCGCATTCATAACTATTTCATGGAATAGCTTTTTGTGAGGGAGCTTTTACAGACAGCTGTCTGGTTCCACTCACCACCACTGTAAATAGTTCGGACTGGATAAGTTTCTCTAGAACTAATAATTTCCCACCAAACCAGTTAATTATGCAGAATGTTTTGGAGGGGTTTTCCATCGCATGTTTGTCCCAACTGCAGTGTGTTCTTCACAATATTTTACATTGACGTGCTCCTTATTGCTGGTGGCCAGCAGATGTCAGTGTGCCAGCTGCTCTGGTCACGGCTAAACATTTCTCCTTATGGCTCTATGTATGAGGGCCCTGTGTATCTTCTCCACATGGAGAAAAAGGGGAATGGGGACGGTAAGAAGTTGAAAAAGCAGCAGGAACGAGTGTTAGAGTAGTGGAGCTACCGAGAGAGAGAGAGAGAGAGAGAGGGAGAGGAGAGGGAGTTGGAGATAGCCCTCTCCCACTCTCCGACACTAATTGCGTTTTCCCTGAGCAGAATTGAGTTCCGGAGAAAGAGAGAAAGGCCAGAGGCTTTTCATAATTGTATCGACAGGAAAATGAATATGATGAATGGCGTTCATTCAGCACGTCCTGGATTTATTGTCTTTTCCTCAGGGCGTTAATCGCCATGAAAAGAAAGAAAGGGGAGGGAGGGAGAGAGAGAGAGAGAGAGAGAGAGAGAGAGAGAGAGAGAGACAGAGTCATATTCTTTACTCCATTCCTGTCAGTGCCCTCCTAACTTACAGTGCGACAACTCTGCAGCTTTGTGTCCATTACAAACTTTTCCAGCAGCGCTTTTAAAGCGATACATCCTTCAGCCGAGAGCATGATTGCCTGGCTGATGAGTTTTGGGGCCCAGAGCGAGACAGTGATTGGCATTTCACTGACACAGAGTTAAACGCCCTAAATGCAGTTAGCATGACAGCGGGTTGGGGGGAATATTAACTTTAAACGTAAGCTTATTGTGCTTTATATTTGTTTTATTTTATTTATTTTTTGGGGAGAGGGAGAAAAATAGGCCTAAGACGTTTGCTGCTGCAACCTTTACAGTGGGGCTCCTTTCACTCAGCCTAACCCCCCTCCCCACACACACACACACACAAACAAACGCATACACACACACACACACTCCTGCCTCAGTTATGCGGTTGTGGATGCTGGGGATCCAGATGAATGCGATACTCATAAAGTGTGTGTTTGAAAGCCATCCATCATGGAGATGTCTGAAGGAACGGAGCACAAAGCGCAAACTCTTTTGCTGCGTGTGTGTGTGTGTGTGTGTGTGTTTTGGGGGGTGGGGGGTGTACATGGGGCTTTAAGTGTATATGCATGTGTGGGAGTGGTTGGTACAGGCTATTGTGTGCCAAAATGACTTACTATACATATATTAATTCATTTTTTCTTAAATAAAATAATATATAAGAATATTATTAAATGTGAATTTGCATGCTTCTGGTTAATGGACATATCTTGTTGATTGGACTTGTCCTGACTTTCAAAATGAAAATAACAACACAGCCTGTAAAGGACTCAAGCATAAGTATGACACTTTTTAGTTTAACATGTTGGAAAAAGTAATATATATGTATGTATGTGTGTGTGTGTGTGTGTGTGTGTGTGTGTGTGTATAAATTGTATAAATTATGGGCCATAACTTTTGCACAGGTCATATTGTGTGCCCTCATGTCATTATGTTATTTCCAGTGCATTAAATTGTGTGATCTGTAAAAAAAATGCATACATTACATAATGTTATGTTAACCATTATGTATTATCATTCTCAATAATACACAATGGCATAATCCAATGACAAAAGAGCTTCTGTTTGCTATCATATTCATGATAGATGCGGCATTAATACTACCCAATGTGTCACACTCTGAAATTTACTAAAAGAGAAAACTATTTCTGACCACTCATCTGGTTTATTGCTAAGCTAAATGTCCAATATGTAAAGTCTGCATACTTTAGGACAAACCACAACCATGAATGGCCATGAATGGTTTGGTACCACCATGTGTGTACTTCACTATAAATGCTTTGCAGGGGCTGAACTAATCTTTAACTTACTTTCACCAAACTCTAAGCAAGGCAAAGCCCAAGCTCTAACCTCCACCTCACCCTCCCCAGAGAAGAAGGATTCACCAGATAGACTGCTAACGTCTGTAGATTATCTGTAAAGAGCTGTAGTATATATTCCAACTAAAGCGACACTTCTTATTGTAAAACGTTAATATTCTGAAGTGTTCCATTGCAGAAAAAACTGTTGCATTAAATGTAACTAAATATAACACAGTAAGCAATACGCATATAATATTCCACCCCTCCTAAAACTAGCTGTTTAGGAGAAGCAAAAAGAACAAACATTCCATGGTGTAATATAAGATTTAACTACTTTAAGTACAGTTTAAGTACAGTTGGACCATTTCTTTTGGTCTATTCATTATAAAATATTCACCCATTATAATGGGCAGCTTTAAAATGATTGACAATATGAAAAAAAGATAAAAGAAAGGGTTTTTTAATGGCAGCATATATATGTTTAGTTATCTTTTTCAGTTTTTATTTCATCCCTTTATTATCCATGTCTAAATGTATCGTATTTTGTTCAAGTATGTTTAATACGCTCAAGAAATTTGGTTCCTGCTGTTGGGTTCTCTCCTATTTCAGTCAAAATGGAAACAATGTTCATATAATTTAGAGGCAATACACAATATACAACAGTAAACTGATCACATAAAAGATAAACAATACATATAAAGCATGTATTGCAGTGCAAACAGTAATGTGCATTACGTATTTGAATGAAACTGAATGCTCACTCTGGTCCTAAGTCTAGTATTGATCCTAATTCTAACCTTGATGAGAAAAAAGTTCCTCCAGACAGTTTATGAATAATTTGGAAACCCACAGACAATTCTTTAGGGTGGAGAAGGGGACCAAACATCAGACCGAAAAATGGATGTCCATCCAAGGTGTAACTGTACCATAGAACATGATCAAGTTCTATGACATTTTTCCTCATCATACTAAAGGCATGAAATGGGTTTCTAAGCTTTGTTTAATATTACTATTGACATAATAAATTTTCTTTGCTGCTATGTTAGACAAAACGTGACACATATTGTAGTTAATATATTTATACTCATCTCTATTACACACATATTTATTGAGTCATTTTAATGATTTCAAACAAGGTAAAGGGCCGCAGCCACTTTCTAATAATGTGCGAATTAATTGTGTGTATTTATCGCTAATTAAGAAACCACGAAAAATGTTCTTTTGCTTGAAAAAAATACTGCCAGTAATGTATGATACTGACCTTTATACTTGACCCTGAAGAAAGTGAATAGCATCACCAGAGTGAATTTTGTGAAGAAGGACATGTATGGATGTTAAGGTAAGATGAGATAAGAGAAGATAAGATGAGAGAAGATAAGATAAGATAACTCTTTATAAGTCTCACATATGGGAAATTAGAATAAGGAAAGAAGCACCATAACCATTAGAATACAAACTATGCAATATAACAGTATAATATAAATAAAAATATATATGTATAAGTTTGTGTGTGTGTGTGTGTGTGTGTGTGCATGCCCATGTTTGTGTATACATATGTTAATTAATTCTACTTTAACTTAAATGCAAACAAATTTTTATGCAAATTTGATGAAGTTCTGTTTTCTGATTAAAGTGGACACATTATTAGTGAAAGTGTTTATATTATCACATAGATCACTGCCCCTGGCTGCTCTAATCCAGTCTGTAGTGACAATGTGTCAAACCACCAGTCACAAAGTGAACTCCAGTGACTCTATTAAATGGCACAGCCGCTTATCTCCATTACAATAGACTCTTTACAATGGGCTGGACGTCTAAAGAACAGCAAACAGCAAGCAGAACACAAAAGAAAAAAAATTGTTTACAGGGTGGAAGGGTGTGGAGGGACAAGAGAGGTAGGAGATGGATGATGGAGAGAGAGAGAGAGAGAGAGAGAGAGAAGGAGAGGGAGAGAGAGATTGAGGGAAAATGCCCCAGGCAATATCGAGTGACTGAGAAATGGAAGTGCATGTGTGTGTGTGTGTGTGTGTGTGTGTGTGTGTGTGTGTATGTGGTGAAGGGAGTGTGAAGGCAGGTGGGATGGCATGGGGCAGCTTAGCTTTACTCCAAACAACTTCAAAAACATCTTGTCAGTATCCTTAGAATTTGTTGTCACATTTGAAGGAAAATGCATTTAGCTGTTGATGTGTTTTACTGTAATATGACGGTACAAGTAATAAACTGGACAAAATTAAGTCATTTTTAATATATATTTCCAACTGTGGACCTAAAAAAAAGAATTCAGATATTCAGATGTGA
>JBBIGA010075262.1:0-11861 GCA_037576975.1 Alestes dentex
AAACCTCGGGAGGAACCAAGACTCAGAAGGGGAACCCGTCCTCCTCAGGTCGACCCAGAGAGAGAGAAAGGAGGGGGAGAGAGAGAGGTGGAGAGAGAGAGAGAGAGAGAGAGAGAGAGAGAGAAATCAAATACAACAGTATGATCCGAGTGGAGCCGGGCTCGGTCGAGGGCAGTCTTCCACGTAGATCGATCCAGCAGACGCGGTTTTTCACTATACGCTGGGCCTCTTGGAACGTTTACTGCAGCATACAGGAAGGCCCAAAGCGACGTCTCCAGCGCACAAAGGATCATGTGGACTCAACTTCATGTGCTGGAAGAAATCTTCACCATGCAGTGCCAACTAACATCTGTGAGGACCCCACACCCCCATGCCATCCTCTCTGTGAATTGCTACCATCAGGCAGACAGAGCTCTCCTGACGCGCACAACCAGACTGAAAAACGGTTTTTCCCTAAAGCAGTGGTTAATAACTTCTAAATTTCTAAAAAGTTCTAAACAACGTACAGATATTTTTATTTTGCATATTTTTAAAGTATTTAATCTTTTCTAGCAAAAAAGATTGCATTTATTTAAAAACTGTGGAAACATTACGCTATGTTCACGCTGAATTGTAATGCTGTTTTCACCCCTCTGTTCAGGAGGAAGCCTGTAACCATAAAGATCTGATCCCTCCTCTGTTCCCTTCCCCAATTTACACTGAAATGCACTAAACACCGAAAAACACCCTGTGGCCCCTCTTAAAGATTAAATTATCTTTAAACTGGCTCTACTAAATCGGAAAGGAAAGAAAAAGTAAGAGATTACATTAATCAGAAATATAAATGAGTAAACATATACACTGTCCGTGTTTTATTAGCTACTTACAGGTAGCTAATAATAACCTGTAAAAAACTACTTTGAAATCTTCCATCCATAACTCCAGCGACGTGAATAAACTACGGTGACTGTAGCTTTAAGTCTCTGAAGTCCTGCCTCTGTTTGGGTGTGATATTTCCTCGTGTTGTTCCAGAAACAATTTACACTGCTTTCGGTTTCTCCAAGATTATCTATCGACTCGCAGCTGCGTTTTTCACAAGTCAATACATTCACTAAATACAGCAAAAACAGTGTCCGTCCGTAGTCAGAATAGCTCCTGTTTTGATGTGTCAGTCGCGTTGCAGAAACGTCCGTTTACATAAGAGCCGGTGAGGAGGCACGTCTTTCTCTCTGAAAACATGTGTAAACCGGTCCACCTGTAGGAACTCCGCACATAACACCCAAGACCCAACTGCCGATGACGTGGGTGGTCATGGATCTAGCAGCGGATTTATGCTGTAGCAAATCAGAACAGAGATTATTTACACAAACAATTCTTAGAGGCACAGAATTGTATTTTTATTTGTGTTTTTAATAAAACATGTTGCTGCCTTATTTTGCACAGCTTGTGTTTGATCATGTGACATTTCTGCGAATTTCCAGTGTTCAAAACTCACGGTGTAAATGGAGGAAGGAAATGGAGGAAGGATCACACTTTAGTTTTAACTGAGGTGAACACTGAAAGGTGTGGCCATCGGATTTGCCGTTTGGGTCGGTGGCTAAGAAGGGCAAAACAAATTTTCATTCCAAAAACAAATTTACATTGCAAATCCGTTTGATTTGCCGCTTGTAAAAGTGTTTCGCATCTTGTAAATGGGTTGGGGCTCTGGTAAAATTGTTTCTCATCATGTAAATTTGTTTTTGGAATGTAAATTTGTTTTGCCCTTCTCAGCCACCGTAATCTGGACTTCAAAACAAATGTAAAAATTTCTATCAATTTAATGTATCCCAGGTATGTCAATTAGTCTAACTAATGTGTGTCAACTAGTCTAACTAAGCCAGTGAACTTTATTATCATAGTAACTGAAACAATGTTGTTCAATTTCATCAAGCCAATAAATAATAACCTTAACAAAAACAAAAACAGAGACATATTTGAAGAGTCAATTGATCTGTAGCATACGTTTTTTTTCTTGCTGTAGCACATTTACATAAAATATGCCAGCCATGCTGTGTCTGACAACTGTGGAAAAACATTGAGAACAGAAATATGTGAAATATTCTGAAATGTTTCCTCCACTCCTTATCTATCCTGTTGTGTTGGTACATGTTCATTAGTCTCTCCTGAGCTTCCTCACATGGCCGTCACATGGCTCTGCATATGCAGTCAGCGTTATTACTATTGGCACTCTTGGTAAAGACATGTTTAAAATCTCTCACTGAAAATAGGAGAAATGTAATGTTTAACTGAAATAAATAATTTTTACAAAATAAGAAAAACCCATCTAATGTTAAACTGAAATTGTTTAACTGAAATAAATAATTTTTACAAAATAAGAAAAACCCATGAGGAAATATTTCTGACCAAACTTACCATTAATTGTACACATTTTAACAAACAAAAATCATGTTCTCATTTATATTCTACTTTTTTTATTCATTTAAGTTTTTAGGACTCTTAAGCAGTCATCCATGCCTTTCACTACTTATTTCACAAAGAGTATAAATATAGAGTCCAAACTGCAGAGTCCATATTGCATAATTGTTTTTTTCATCCTGTCAAGTCTTATAGGAGAAGAATCTTGCTGTTATTTTGGCAAGTTCACACTGAATAAATCTTGACACACTCTTTTCCTTTACTAAACAATCATTATAAATTGTGTACAAAATCTATAAACACTAGTAATATTTTTTAAATCAAATACATAAATTAAAAAACACAATAATGGATTCATAAATGAAAAGTAAGATTTGAAAATCTATTTGACAAACCAGTGTAATATCAAAAAAAAAAAAACATAACCAGAGCCCCATGCTCTAGTAACAACACAGATAATAATTTTGCATTTGAAAGAATTTTGTCTTTTCCATTTAGCCTCTCCATTGGTATAATGAGGTCAAACAATGCAAATTATCCCAGGGTTTGTATGTAACAAAGCTCTCTGACCAGTTACAGAACCACCAATTATATTTCCGGTTTTATCTTTCCAGCACTGTTTTCGGTGCCAAGAGGAACGTGAAACATGTGTGCCTAATTTGTGCACCTAAAACATATATAATACTACAGCAGATAGTTTTCATAAAACAATAAAATGTTCATTTATTTAAATCTTATTCTGTTTTTATTTACACTTAACAGGTTCTCTGCCTTTTTGGAAACAGAGTTGTATGTCCTATATCCTATCAAACATAATTCCTTTTTTGTTTGTTCTCTTTGAACTGCAGCCAAGAAATGTGCTCATCTTTTGGTTGGATTCCGGTTTAATATAACTGGCATTGCCCCTGCAGTCAGAAGGTTGTAGTTTTGAATCCCAAATGGCTAGTGTCATCACTGAGGTACCCCTGAGTAAGGTACCGTCCCCACACACTGCTCCCCAGGCGCCCCTCATTGGTGGCAGCTGCTTGGTTGGGGAGTTGCCCCTGCTTTCAGAAGGTTGTGGGTTTGAACCCCAGCACTGCTAGTGTCATCACTGAGGTACCCTTGACTAAGGTCCCACAACACTGCTCCCCAGACTCCTTAAATTGTAACCTTACCCAGTCAAAAATGATGCAATCAAGACAGAGATCAAGAACATGGCCATTTCCAGCTATAAGCAGTTTAAGGCCCCCAAGCCAAAAGGAGTGTTCACATATAATTATACGTAAATATGATGTGTGTCATCATCACAATGTTCAATAATCCCAATATTGCCATGAAATACCTCATAAAAACATGTTTTATTTTTAGAAAATGAAGTTGTCCACATCCCCTGCATATAATGTATTAATTATATTTTCCCTGGCATTTGCTAGTGTTGTCCTAATAAAAAAAATGTAATAATTATTGTCTTTCTTAAATAAAAACAGATGAAGTCCCTCCAGTTCTGATATAATGCATATGGTGAAATATTACACAAAAATGACTAACACAGACACAAATTTATGCATGCCCAAGGAGGAAAGATAAATCATCTTATAGTTGTATTATAGTAACAAATCTCTTTGAGCATTGTACCTTTTGTTATTCTTCACATCTAAACAGTTTCTTTATTATTATTCTTCCATCGCACTTAATGCGGCTCGAACCACAGTGTGCAGCCAAGCAATCTATGTATCAAAACAAACCCAGGCGACCGATGTATCAAAACATTCAGCTCGGCAGCGCAGGGTGTGGTATCACTATGGCTGTCCATGATACAGTATTTTGAAGAAGCCTGTCATTTTATCAAGACAACAAATAATCTTTTGGACTCAACTTAAAATTCCTCTCAAAGACTTAACATTTTCACTATAATAATAACAAAAACCAACTTGACATACAATGTGACCTTGATTTTTGCTTGCTTTAAAAGGGAAATACTCAGAATGTTTCCAGGTGTCTTTGCAATGTATTTATAACCTTTAACTGTAGGAGGAGCCAGAATTAGGGGTCTGCTAATCAATGCAATGCTTGTGTAAAATTCTGCAGAGAGAATTCATAGTAGTTCATCAGGTCTTTTGTTTCACTTTGACAGTGGAACTTCCACAAATTAAAACCAGGAACACACAATTTTGTTGCTGAATGTGGAAATAAACCTTTTTTCTATTAGCTGTAATCATATGCACTGTTGTGGATTTTGCAGCAGTACTCATTTTCTTGAAATTGCTGTCCAACCTCAGGAGTTTCATTTGTCTTTACCTGGTCAAAAAGTGTTTGCGTTAATTTATCATATGCCATTTTATGTTGAACTGTTTCTAGCTTCTCATCAGCTTGTGGTTTGAGTTTTTTTTAGATGACAACAGTATAGTGTCATTTCAGTAAGATCAAAAACAGTAAAACTGAGCCCACCCAAAATTTTACAGTGAAAACCTGAAATTAGGATCTCTTGTAAAGAGAGGCTGGTTCTGACCTGGGTGTCAAACTGAAAACCCTGCCCTGGCGGAAGTGTCTGAGAGGAGAATGCTGAAGAAGTTTCTCTGCATCATAGACAATCCCTCCCAACCCATGCACGCCTCGGCGCACAGAGCAAAAGACTTATTGTCTCTAACTGAACGCCACAGGAAATCCTTTTTAGCTGAGGCAATAAGACTCTATAACTCCTCCTCCTTCTGGAGCTGTTCTTTTTCAGCCTTTATGTCATTCTGTTGTCATGTCCAGGATTTGTGCAGTTTAACTCAGCTATTTAATCTGTGAATTGACTGAATGTTACTGAATGTTAATCTCCCTCATCATCTGCTGCTATTTTATTGTAGTCATTTTATTTTTATTGCTTGAACATTGACACTTTCAAAACCATTTTGCACTTCTGATCTGCTGGTACAGCACACTAAATCTTACACACAGCAATGTCAGTGTTATTTTGTTACAATAATCACAAATCCCTTAATGTTGCCCCCTAAAATTACTTTCATTTTGACCTTAATTTCCCAGAAATTAAGGAAAATTAAGGAGGAAATGCATAGATTAAGCCTGATTAAAGGGTAAAACTACTGTATTTTCCGCTTACTTTTTAAAAATTGCCCCTTAAATAATAAAACCTCCTGATTAAATGCCTTATGTTTAAGATTAAGGGGTTTCAGACTCATGCCTTAAATCCACTTTAGGGTAACATTAAGGGATTGGTTCACAAATTAATGGCCAAATAATTCAAATTAAAGGGTTTGGTATATTTTCACAAGTAAATTAGGGTTGGGTTAAGCACATTTTAAGTACATTGTGTTTTGTAGTGAATGTTCTTGTTGTTGCACTATTGTTATTGTCTATTTTATTTTTTATTTCTATTGCCCTATTATCCTTTTATTTTTTCATGCTTTATTCTTTCACGGAGCATGCTGAGAATTTCCCTTGGGATAAATAACGTTCTTTCTCATCTTGTTTATTAATTCATTTTCTGTAACTGTTTATTCCTTACTAAGGTCGCAGGGACCCGGAGCGAGGCAGAGACTCATCTTGGGCAGGGCGCTAGCCCACCACAGTCTGATCATATATATAAATTACATATTCAATTGTTCAGTTGAAGGTAAAAGAAGAAATGGACGGAGACAATCAGATGAATCATGAACAAACAATTCAGATGGATGCCTGAAGAACCAAACAGAAAGCTTTTTTGGAGGATTTTTGGGGGAAACACCATCCTTATAATCTCCATGACCACAACTCATGATCAAATAGAGCTGACAGACCCAGCTCATGTTTCATATCACTAGGAGTCACAGCTGGCAGCCTTTAATAACATTCAACCCCCACCCCCACCCCCTCCATATGGATGGGTATCCAACAGGTACTTCTTTGTCATACTGTGGCAAATCAAAACAGAGCTTATTGACATAAATAATTCATACAGGCACAGTATTTTTCTCTTTTGATGTCCACTTATGACTTTTTAATATATGTGACAGCTTTAATAAATGTAATATTCATATATATGCCTTTAAGAAAACAAGCCACTGCTTTATATTACTTATCTTTTGTTCTATCTTGTGACATTTCTGCAGTTCTGCTTCTCTGTAAATCAACTGCCTGAAAAACAACAGCGTGACTGCGACCTAACAGAGAATTACCGACCTTATCACCATTCCATATAGGCGGGGAGTCTTCATGAGAAAAACACGCCCCTTCACACGCTCTGATATACAGTGGACTTCAGTCCGGACACTTATATCTGAAATGTCCGTTGTCTAATCGCGGTGGTGGAGTTCTGAAGACAGGATTTCAAGTAAGAAAGCCTGTTTTTAAGCCTGTAATTAACTAACGCGTCACAAACACAACAGGTTTACCAACTTTTATTTCTGATTCATGTAATGTCTTTCCTCAGAGGGTGTTTTCCGTGTTCAAAAGTGCGTGTAAATGGAGGAAGGGAATAGAGGAGGGATTAAACTGGAACTTTCCATGTTTACAGGCTTCGTGCTGAAATTGGTGAAAAGTGTCGCCATTACAGTCTTAACTTTAATACGAGTCTAAACTGGAATGATCTTCGTAAAGTCATTTGCTGTCATTGGAAGCTTCCATTAAAACTCACTTGGATTTGAACCCAGGATTATTAACTCGTTGCTGTGAAACGAAACTGAAACAAAATAAGGGGATTTTCACCAAGCCCACATAATTATAACATTGAAATGTGCAGCAGGATCACAAAAGTGAGTCAATAGTCAATTGTAGAAACATTTACCATGTCAAAATTGTTCACAGTGGTAGTGATGGGAACCATATACTTAAACTGTTTAATGCCTCCAAAAATTTCAGCACAAAAGTTATCAAAGTGTTTAAAATATTATGTCTCAAAATACTGTTCTGATATTCAAAATTTTAAAACAAGACATATTTTCCAATCATTTGTAATAACTTTTATTTTGTAAACAGCTTCAAGCAGCGGTCAGATAAACAGATTTAAAAAGTGGAAGTGTCTTTTTATATTCTAAATAGTTTGAGATGTTGATTTGGTCAAAATGAAAGTGTAACCTTATAAGTCTTACTTAACTCTTACTGTCCACCTCCTTTTTACACTTTGTTCTGTTTCACTTCTGTGTTCTCATTTTCTGTCAGAAAAGCACCTTAGCTGTCTTGCTGCTGCATACAGTACTGTGCAAAAGTCTTGACCCGCTCTGCAGTATCTTCTGGAAAACATCTGACTGGCAATACCTTCAGTTTTCAGCATGACAAACACTCTGCTAAAGCATACCTCAATAGAAAAAAAAAACATGATGGAAAATTGTCAGTCTCCCCAAAGCCCAGATCTCAACATTATTGAAGCAGTGTGGATTATATTGACAGTTAATGGAACAAAAGGCAGATACCATGCAAAGAAAGGTTTGGAATGTCCTTCAAGAATCTGGAGAACTATTCCTGAATACTGCTCAAAGAAATTAGAAGAAAGCTTGCCCAAGAGAGTTCACAATGTGTAGAATAATAACGATGGTCATACCAAGTATTTGTTTTAAAGAAGTATACTCTCTGTGTTAAATACTGTATTAACATGTATGTTTGCACATGTTGCATTAAATCACTAGGACTGTAACGGTACATGTATTCGTTCCGAACCGTCATGGTACGTGGGTCACGGTTCGGTACATGATGTCATACGGAGAATACACGGTACGACGGAGAAGACGCGATTAAAGTAATGCGGAACTACATTTACAAGCGTGAGTTTCATACGTAAACATTAAACAGAGTAAAGCTGTAGTACTCGGATCCTTTTTAGGATTCGGCTCACTCTGAGTCATTCACTAAACTGATCCAGGTCTGTGACTCACTTGAGTCACTTGAGTCAGTATTGCCAAATTGACCTAATACCCACATTGTCCGAAAATTTAATCCTAAACCACGCAGTACTTTTCGAGATATTTTGCACAAAGACAGACAGACAAAAAAAATCTTCCGTGGATATAGCCCAAATAAAACGTATGCGTGGATTATTGGGTTGTTATTTTTAATAGTTTTTTTTCAACAGACATTTTGGTTGTGGGGTGTGCATATTCTGAACGTGAAATAAAAGCAGTGTGGTCAAATGAAGGATGGGGCTACATTCTTTCGGTTAACGAAGTCTAATCAGTGGCGAGTGTATGAACAAGTCTGATATATAAATTCAGCTGTATTTGAATCCCCCCTTCCGCTCATATGAGCGATTCAGCTGTATTTTACCGGCTGAATCATGTTCTAAAACAGAGACCTTTAAAAAGTTTAGCTTCAAGTTGATTCACGCCTCATGAAATCCTCATAACATGGCTACTGAAAATGGCACAGGTGAGCTGGAAGACCTGCCTGCATCTTTTAAATCGAGCGTGTGGGATTATTTTGGGTTCCCAGTGAATTACGACAGCAATGGAGAGCGAATCATAGATCGGACAAAGACGGCGTGTCTGCGTTGCTCGGCACCAGCATGCTGCTCCCCGCAGTTTTTAAACAGCCTCTAGATAATTAGTCGGGGCAAGTTTTCACTGTGAATTTGTTTGCTGTTTTCACTACATAGGAGATGAAAATGTAAAAATATTCTTGCGCCTTATTTCTGTAAAAAAGAAACTAAAGTTGCCAGAGAATGCCATAACTAAAAGAATGCCATACCTGCCATCTCACTTACTTTCTATTAGGCAAGACTAACATTAATTACTAATTTCTGTTAATAACACAAGATTTTTCAGTTGTTTTTTGTAATCCGTTCATGAAAATATAAGCAAGAGTGTGTGTTTGCTGGTTAATACATTGATGTTTATTTAAAATAAACGAAAACAAACCAAGCCTCATGCTTTAGAATTTTTTGTTATCTAACTTCGCTGTATGGTAACCGTACCGAACCGTGATGTCAGAACTATAGTCTGAACCGAACCGTGACCTTTCTGTATCGTTACACCCCTATAAATCACTTTACATTTTCCTACAAAATATAAAGTGAGAGGTTTTCAAGACTTTTGCACAGTACTGTATTTACATAAAATATGTAAGCCATGTTTGACAGAGGAGGCAGGACAGGAGGAAGAGGAATGTTGGAATGGTATGGTAAATGTTGCACAGCTCTGCATACATGTACAGTCAGCTTCATAATTGACTCTTTTGGTAAAGATAGGTTAAAATGGCATGAAAAATGTTAATCACCTCAATCTCACAGAAACATTGAATTGAACAATAATGAAATGAAACATTTAATTGAACAATAATTTTGAAAAAAATAAAAAAAACCTTACGAAGAACCGTTTTAAAACGTTTGGTTAAAACGAAGAACCGTTTTAACCAAACGTATTATTCATACTCATATTTTTATGAGCAATATTTAGCATATTCTCTTTTTTTTCACTTTGAGCGTTCATGAACTCTTTTAGTTGATGAAAAATTAGTTCAGAAAAGTTTGAAATTGTGATATAATTTATGCTTATTGAGCTAAGGATGTGAAATAATGGAGTAATATAACATTATAAACTTTTTACATGTCTGTAATGTTTATGAACACTTTCCCATAGAAAGTTTTAAGGAAATTAAAGTAATTCTTGTTGGGAAAATATACAAGCAAATTATCTTACAAAGTAGGTTTTTCAGCTCTCAAGTTATATTTAGCAAGATTTGCAGCACAAAATATTTATGCCAGACAAAATATTTATGCCGGACAAAATATTTATGCAAATAATGTTTAAATGTGATGGAACTACATTAATACTACACAAATAATAATAATTGCTGAAGCTTACAAATTACAAAAAATATTAAACTTCTAAGAAAACTGTGTTTGGGATTAAGCAAGGTTACATATGTAATAGTTTTCAGATGATTAAAAAAAAGAAAACATGACATGAACAGCGGTCTCTTGGTGAGTATGGAATGAGCCATATTAGCTAAATGCCAGAAAACCCCATAACCACTGTTAGGAACAATGAAGCTATAGTGAAGCTGCCTGGGAAAGGAGTCATGTTTTTTGCCCCATGTACAGTGAGGAAGATGCTTCTGGGGACAAAAATAATTCTCCAAAAATCACAGTTTTAGATGTGCAAAAAGGAAGAATAATTATGTAGACAAGACTTTACTCAAACTGGCAAATGTACGGGAGGATCCTTGATTAGGGCTTCTTCCCTTTAAAGGGACTTGGGATCTTTTAATGAAACATGGCTTAATGTTCTCAATGAACTTTGAGGAGATTTTAAATTAAAATTTGTCTGCCTCTACCCAGAAGCTATTTTTGACATGTTCATCCTAGTTCCCTGACCTAAACCACTTTGAAAATATATGTAGTGAACCAAAGAGGAGAGTGCCAATGAGAAGACATAGTACTCTGTAGATTCTGGAAACATTCTGTATTTATGAGTGCATTTAAATAATTCTGTGTGCTTTCATCATAATGGATTTGATCTCATGAATTTGTAAGTGGAGAATTCATGCTGAATAAATGGGCATGGTCCTTGGCGCCAGCATAGGCACTGCTTTCAGTGCGCTCTGGACGGGCATGGCTGCCTGCTTCCTGGGTGCAGGCGTGGTAGTCTATCTGGGGGCCAGCGTGTGGACCAGTGGAGCACCAGGGAAAACGTCCCTCGAAGCCAGCTCAGGAGCCGGTGTGCTCTGTGCAGGCACAAGGGCCCGCATGCTCGGGGGTGGCGTGGGCGCCTATGGCGTCATCAGTGCGCTCTGAAACCGGCATGAAAGCCCGCCTCCTGGGTGCAGGCATGGGAGCCTGCCTGGGGACCATTGCTGGGGCCTGAGAAGCACCAGGGATGACATCTCTCGGTGTGCTCTGTCGGGCACGGGAGCCTGCCTCCGCAGCATTGGCCTAGGGGCTAGCCCAGGAGCCAGCCTTGGAGCCGGTGTGGGCGGAGCCCTTAGTTGGCTCCGGGCTCATTGGAGGGCAGCCCACTTCCGCAGTTTACGGGAATGTGATGAGCCCCGTAGAAAGTTGGTGACTTCTTGGGCAGCTGATCAGCAGACTGGAGACGGGGGTTTCGTGACCCACCTCGCCTCCTACACCCCCAAGCAGCAGAACTCCCGCCTCGCCAAATAGTGAGCCTTCACGAGAGCTCCCCCTTGGTCAGGCCGAAGACCAATGAGCTGCAGCACACCCCCAGAGCTAGTATGGTTGCTGCTTCCGCCGACCTGCTGCCCCAGGAGTTCCAATACGCCTCATTCTCGGAACTGAATCCACCCAGCACTGCTCTCCGACTCTGCACTGCTGTCCGATTCCCAAGCTGCTGACCATTAAGGTTAGACCTTTGAAGAAAGTTCTTGCTAAATACTACCAACACATCTTCTCTACAAGAGGTGATCAAACACTGGATCATTGTTACACTCCATTCAAGGACTGCTACAAACCCCTCCCCCGACCAGCTTTTGATAAGACAGACCATTGTTCCATACTGCTGCTGCCTGCATACAGACAAAGACTTAAACAGGAAAAACCAGTTTCCAGTGACTTC
>JBBIGA010075303.1:0-11858 GCA_037576975.1 Alestes dentex
AATCCATTTATTTCAACAAAGTAACTGTATTCTAATTACCACCTATTTAAACGGTAACTGTAACGGAATACAGTTACCCATAATTTGTATTCTAAATACGTAACGCCGCCGGTCCATAAATTCCGTTACTCCCCAACACTGCACACAATGCAGTATAGGTTAGAGTCTCCCAAACTGGTGAGCTGGTGAGCGTAGACTTTTGTCTGAGAAGGCATTTTTTTTTTTATTGGAGCGACAGAAACACAACATTTAACCTGTTCTGTGAAATGTGAATCTCTAGTGTCTCTGACAACAGCTTAGTTGGCAGCCCACACATGCCACACACCACAGTACAGCCTTGGTTCCAGCTAAATTACACTTGTTCAGTGATAAAGACTCATATCTGAGAGTGCAAAGTCAAGTGACTGTCTCGGAACAAAACATGTCCTGGCGTGTGTAGCTTTTAGCCATTGTGAAGCCACTGTCCTGTGTAGTTTTTCTGAGGTGTTTCCTGGTCCTGATCCCTCTCTCTTTGTATCAGTGCCACCATCTGCGAACTCCGACATTACCAACCACTGAGCTCTCCAAAAACATAAAGCAAAAACTGGTTACTTGAATGTTTACTGCGTAGATATGGAACAGGAATTTGACAGCACGGAAAGCACAGTCATTTTAAACCTTATTACCTTATTACTGTGCAATACTGTTAGTACCAGATTTCAAACTAATATTATTTCTCTGAAACTAAGTTTTCAGTTTCATTTTGGTTCTAATATCACTAAGTTTCAGTTTCTTTTTCATTCCTCCAACCAGTTTGAGGCCTTGCCCATTATTCTTACTATTAAGACTAATATTTATTAAAAGATGATTGAGGTCATTACATAATTCACATGAAACTTTGACCTACAGTGACTTAAATGTTGAACAGAGTGACCTCTAAAGCAATCTGGGGTTAAATTCCATCCACAAAGGCAAAATGACAGCAGCAGCAGCAGCTGGGAATGGACTCATGAACACTAGTTACTACTGCTACAAACTTGTGAAACTGTCACAGCATTAAACAACCCGTGCAGAAGAATCATAAAGAAGTAAAAGAGTTGCTGGGACCTACTCTCACAGTGCTATCACATTTCTCACCTTGTGACAGATTTCCTTTTCAGTGCTAGTGATCCCCTACACTAACTACACTTGACACAGTCGCTGCTGCTGCTGCTGCTGTCTAAGGACAACTATGTCATGCATGCTGGTCACTTCCTGATGGATAATGTTACAGTCTCAAAATGGATGGCATTTCAGCATGCACTGACTACACAGCGTTCCAGGTTTGTAAAGCACTCAGGTAAGGTATTCAAACAGCACAGCGTCATTCTGACCAATTACATACTTTACTCAAACAGTAGGGACAGCTAAATAAAAGGAACACATTACCCACATAATAGGGTAGTCCCATGAGAGAAATTGCAAACTATGAATGAAAGGCAGTCAGGATTATGTAATGCAATTTGTACTGTCCAGAAAGATCTTTCATGCATGACCAGCAAAATCTGCCCTTCTTGGTCGACTTGTTCCTTTAAATGACCAACATATAAATATATTAACGGTCCATGTGGATGTCTACCAACTCCAGCCCTGTCCACCTGCACATTTCCCACCTGAGCCACGTCATTACCTCGTGAACAAATGCTCAAAAGTGTGTTAAGAGTGGCAGCTGTCGGCCTGGTGGTTAGGGAGTTGCCCTTGCGATCGGAAGGGTTCGTTGGTTCAAACCCCAGGATTGCCAGTAACGCCACTGAGGTACCCTTAAGCAAGGTACCGTCCCCACACAATGTGTCACTGATTGCCAACTTCTTCAACTGGTGCATTGGTTTAACGAAGAGTAAGAATTTAACATTGTTCACATTGTGTGCTGTGTTCACAGGTGACTATATGGGGCCCCTTTAAAAATATCTTTTTAGAGATATATTTTAGTAGACACGAGGGTCTACAAAAACGCCAGTCCTGTCCACCTGCAAGTTTACCCACCCGAGCCACATGATTACCTAATGAACAAACGCTTCATAAGCTGAATCAAGTGTGTTAAGAATGGCAAAATCCAGAACTGTGCATGTAGAGCATGTGTGATTGCAGGCCTGGAGGTGGGGAGAAATTACTTCCATGTACTGTTGCTGCTCTACTCAGATAAATAACTCCTGGTTCTCAGCAGTGAGCTCGATGCTGAAACTTCTAGAAGAAGGGACTGGGAATGATCCCGTCCGAATCTTCCAGTGAACGGTAGCTACACGACAGGGCTATTTATGGAGGTGTGTGTGTGAGTGCCTGTGTGTGGGGTGTATGTGTATAAGTCCGTATGTGTGTGTGTGTGTGGGGGGGGGGGTGTCTTCTAAATGTGGACAGCAGTGACAGCACCATCATGATGCATATTCCTGTCCACCAGCCAGGTACAGCTGGGTCCCAACACCATTAAGGGCATTTATCTCTACTGGGTCCCAGTATAAAACTGGTCCTCGAAACATGGCTGTCTCTCTGTTGTGGTTTGGACTGAGCTGAGTAACAAAGCCACTGTTCACACTTAGCTTATCAGGCAGAGACAGCAAAAAATAACTGCACTTTATGTACGAGGTGTGGAAGAAAACGCAGGCCCCGTCCAAAAGTCCATACAGAGACCATCCAGGATCAGAGACGAGGCCCCGAATATCCTGACAGCCCGAGACCCCCCAAACCCGTCGGCTCTCCAGGCCAACCGACACGACACCCCAAAATTTTCGAGGTGTCAGCTCTGTTTCGAGGCTCAAACTCCCTCAAACGCACGCCTTTAAGCATCGACAGTCTTTGTGCTCGTTTCTTTTAGTTGTCTTCCCCCAGACTAACCCTGCCAACACTTTAGAAACCCGTGTTACCTCTCCAGCTCCTCGTCGCTGAGCTCCATCTCCGGACCCGCAGTCGCATCGTAGTCAACGGTCGCCATTTTGCTGCGAAGGGGCGGAGACAGAACGTGCGTCATCACGCGGAGGGTCCCCAGGGCCACGCCTCCTGATCAAACGTCACAAGATCCGCCCACATCGAGGACATTCACAAATAGGCCACAGAGTACCCTGCTTTTACATTTACACAATATGGACAAAATTATTGGGACAAACTTCTCACATCCGGTGAAGAGCAGTCTTAATGCTTTAGCATACCAAGATAATGTTGGACTTCCAACTTTGTGGACACAATTTGGGGAAACTATTCCAGGTTGACTGTACCCCAGCACACACAGCAAGGTCCATAAATACATGGTTGGATGAGTTCAGAACTTGCACAGAGCCCTGACGTCAACCACATCCAACACCTTCAGGATAAACTGGAACAGAGATTGTGAGGCAGGCCTTCTCATCAAACATCAGTGCCTGACCTCATAAATGCTATGCAGAATGAATAGAAACTCCAAAATCTTGTGTAAAGCCTCCCAATAAGAGTGGAAGCCGCAAAGGGGCACCAACCATATTAAATTATATGTATTTGAATGGAATGCCATTAAAGTCCCTCTTGGTGAAATGGCCAGGCATCACAATATCTTTGCTGAAATATAGTGTAAAACGTAAGAACTGCTAGTAGACTCTACCAGAGATGGAGTTAGTGCTCCACCAGGGCTCTATCAGATCACACACACAGAATACAGTTTTTTGTGAAATTTTTGTTAGTTAAGTTAGTTTATGAACATGTAGTTGTTCCCCTAAGTGCTCAGTGAAGAGGTGAGTCCTCTATACTTTTAGTCATTGAGGACACACTCCTCTGCACACTTCACTATGATACTTCAGGGCCCAGGCGAGGAACCAGTGAAAGAGACAAATTACAAGGTTACAGAACAGTTATTCACATTCACAAGTGTGTGATAGCTGTGTAAGTCAGTACATTGACACACACACAGTCCACTGTCGACACACTCATGAAAGGTTTGGTCAAACCTTACTCTTATTTATACTTATTTGTTTGCAATGTTCTGTATGTCTTATGTCTGTTGCACTATGTGTACATTGTGGAACCTGAGCTTGGCCATTTTGTCTCTCTGTTAACTGTATATGGTTTAGATTACAATAAAGTTCCCTTTGCCGTTTGTCTGAGGAGACTTGTTATGCGACGCTCCTGCTACTAGGGGGCGCCACGCCCTTCATCCGGGTCATTATCCACAGTCTTCCACCAGGGTGTGTAAACAGGAAGATCCAGAGGTGAGTTTAGCTTGTAGCTTTAGTTTCTGTTATATTTTTCATTTTTTAAATGATTGGTTTGTCTTTTTTGTGCAATCTGAGCTTATAACACTACACGCTGTATCACTTGTGGACCGTAAAGCCTCTAAAAGCCACATTTTTGTGTTACTGTTGTGCTATGAAGTCCAACACTTTGAACACACATGTTTAGTCATATTTCACTGTTTTCAGAGACATTGCATCTTTTAAAACCTACTTATAAAAGTGGGGAGAACATAGATTTTTAAATTACCACGTTTGTTCAAGCTGTCGTTTGAGATATTTATATTATTCTTATTAATGTTGTGGTCTGTTTGGTGTGGGTGTGTAAAAGCAGCTCTCCCTGAGACGACCAAAGTGCCACGGGCTCCCCTGTAGGGGTCTTGTTTGAAGAAAGAAATGTTTTATTGGTAACAACAGTAACACTGAAAACAAACAGTTAAATCAGCTTTGGAAACCTGAAGGGAAATCTTATATATTTTCAAAAATTCTGTATAAGTCAATTATTGAGATGTAAACAAAAGTCTTTGGGTCTTTGCTGTGAAATAGTTCATTATAGACAAATGGGCTGACTCAGTTTTCTTTACAGGATGTACACAACACAAATAAAACAATTTTATTCACTACTCAAAATGATCAGTGATGAGTTGCATGTGTATTGTTGATGATGGCAGAATAGTAATAAATCTGGAAGAAAAACACAATGCCCTGCATGTACCTCTCGACTGTAAATGGATTTTATGTAATAATTTCATACCAAGTAGCTAGTGAACTTTTTGGAAACCTGGTTCCATTCCACACCAATAAGAACGGTTCTGACTCACTCAGCCTCTGTAGAATGAAAAGCACTCTGTTACTGTGTTTACATCTCAATTATGCAGATGCTCTACAAACCAACATTAATGACTGGTTTACTGGACCGGGATTAAGCCTTGTCCTCAGCTATGTTTCATTTAGTGGAAAATCTCTATAGTCTTAATCCCTGCCAAAATTGGACAATTCAAGCCAAAACATTGTCGAGTAGGAGTTCTCTTATTGCTTGGACAATACTGGTCTCTGACTTAAGTAATCTTTGTGATACATTCTCCAGTTGTTGGAAGCCTCCTTGCTTTGCTTTCCCTGAAAAAAGAAAACTGCATCTTTTCAGAAAGGCCTCTCACATAAGTCTCTTGTTTCTCCCTCTCTCCTAGTGTAAATGAGGTGCCAGTCTAACGGTGACCATGGGGAAAAGTTGTAAGGTGGTGGTGTGTGGAATGGCCTCCGTGGGAAAGACTGCAATACTGGAGCAGTTACTGTATGCCAATCATGTTGCTGGTGAGTTTGAGATGAGAACAACTTTCAACTTTCATATGTGCTAAATTTATGTTACGATACTAACCATGTAAAAACCAGTGGTGTGTAAAAACATTTTACCGGTAGTGTATGACAAGCTGCCACAAGACTTGGAACATTACATTACCTTTGTGCTTTTATTTACAAACAGTTTTTGGAAGATCAGAGCATTTGAATATGTTTTACAAGCAGGGCTGCATTACTAGAATGTGATTTCCTTTTGATGCGCAGGTTCTGAGCCTATGGAGACGTTGGAGGACATTTACATTGGCTCAGTGGAGACGGACCGTGGCACGCGAGAGCAGGTGCGTTTCTATGACACACGAGGCCTGCGTGATGGCATGGAGTTCCCACGCCACTACTTCACCTTCGCAGATGGCTTTGTGCTAGTCTACAGCATCGACAGCAAGGAGTCCTTCAAACGCATGGAAGCACTGAAGAAAGAGATCGATCGCTGCCGTGATAAAAAAGAAGTATGCTGTATAATTTGAAGCCTAAAGATGCAATTCTTCCAAAAACTTTGTTTACAATTTTCTCCTAAGCTCAAATGTAGTCGATTATGTGCGGCAGATTTGTGCGTGTTTTCTTCTTTAGTTTTGCACTGGAGGTTAATGTAGCTGACAAATAATAGATGTTCATATCTACCCATTAGCATTTTGCAAACTTAATGACAAAATGTTGACACACTTTCCTCAAACTGGGTTGAGATGTTCTCTCTTACAATGTATTAAATACTGACCCTGTATGACACTCTTGTCTATACAACGGCTAAAAGTACAGCAGAAATCAGACTGCCACTACTGTTTTTACTTTAGTAATGTATTTTTGTCTATTTAACTACTAAGATTTCTTAATAATATGGTAAGCATGTAGTTTACAAGGTGCTCAACTGGTGGCTGTAAGCTTCCATTAGTTATTAGCCTCTCAGCTCCAGTGGCAAACTTCAGGCAGAAAACATAACACATGTTTGGTAACTTAAAACATAATACATATTTTGGTGGTTTGGTTACTTTTGGGGTAATGAGAAAATTGTGTTTATCTCTCTCTTTCTCTCTCTCTCTCTCTTTCCCCAGGTGACGATTGTGGTCCTGGGGAATAAACTGGACTTGGCAGAACACCGGAGAGTCGACAGTGAGGCTGCGCAGCAGTGGGCACGTCAGGAGAAGGTGCGGCTGTGGGAGGTTTCAGTGACCGAGAGGCGCACGCTCATCGAGCCCTTCGTCCACTTGGCCAGCAAAATGACTCAACCTCAGAGCAAGTCCACTTTTCCCCTCAGCCGCAACAAGAACAAAGGCAGCGGCTCGCTAGATGGCTAGAGAGAGAGGGTGATAGAAATAGAATGTCAGACAGAAAGAGAGAGAGGAGGGAAGGAGACACTTTTCAAAAGCATAGTGGACTAATTAGGGACTCTGGAAGGAAACTGAGTTACAGAAACAGAAGAGAGAAAGAAAACATAGAGCTGTTGTTAGTGACAGACTGATGTTTTAAATGCCTGGTGTCACAGTTTTGGTTTTGGGTGCTAAAAGAAGTACTGGGTGCCTCACTGGCTTATGCATTTAGTTGCTGTCCTATCAAAACTTCATATCCTTTTTTTTTTTTTTTTTTAAATTTAATTCAAAAACAGAAGCTGCCCTCTTTTATCTGAGCATTTTATGGTGATTTGGCAGTCAGAAATGATGCACAATTACTAAAAACTCTTGTTACATTAATGTACATTAAAGTTCAGAGTGTTTTTCATCTGGAAAATTAACATTTCAGAGATGTGAGGTTTTCCTATGATAGTGATGATGCCAGAAGGTAAGTACAGATCGATGCTGATGGATACGGATAGACCTAATTCTCGATCTGCTGTATTTTGTATCTGTTGGCTGATGGAAAAGATTTTGTATCTGTTTACCATTTAACCATATTTTAAGTTGTGAATGTAAACACTGAAGAATTGTTTCACTTTTTTAGTATTGCATTATTGTGAGTGAAAGTCTAGGACTATATTGGACAGAACATGTATGTGGCATTTGAATCATTTGCTGTTTTGTATGAGAAAACCAATTTGACTTCAGTACCACATTACAAATGTGCATATGAGATCATGTGCAGCTGTGAAAGGGAATCTACGTTACTGATATGCAGTACTTTATAGCACACATTCAACCCTTAGAAGTCAGTTATCGCTGGCGATAACAAATCTTGTAATCTGGTGCAGTTTCTTACTTGTTCATTAAAACAAACAAATTCTGCTGAAAGAGATAATTACAAAACATAATATTGATCTGTCGCCTCACAGTGAGAAGGTCCTGGGTTTGATTCTTTACCTGAAATGGGCAGCTTGTGGCCTAGAGGTTTGGGCATTTGACCTGTGATCAGGAAGTCGTGGGTTCGATTCCCAAGACTGCTAAGCACCACCGAGGTACCCTTGAGCAAGGTACCGTCCCCACACACTGCTCCCCGGGCGCTGTGTTCCTGGCTGCCTGCTGCTTCACTTGGTGAATGGTTTAAATGCAGAGGAGGGATTTCGTGCTGTTCACACTTTGTCCTGTGGTGTGTTCACGCATGACAGAATGGTCACTTTCACTTTTCACAGACTGAATGGGGTTTCATGGTCCAAAAACAGATACTTCAGGTGAATTGGAGATGCTAAATTGACCTTGAGTCTGTGTGTGTTTGTATATCTGCCATGCAATGTACTGGCAGGGTGTTTCTCTGCCTTTCGCCCCTAATAGCACTGGGATAGGCTCCTGCATCCCTGCAGCCCTGATTAGGACATGCGGCTCAGTTGAATGAATGAATGGGAAAGAGTTTTTGTTGTGGATACAGTCTTGATTTGAAGAATGAAACATGTTTGTTATTGTTTTAGATCAGAATTAACAGTAAAAAGTCAGAAGAGCAGACTTGAACCTGTCGATACAGAATATGAATCTTTTGTTGGTTATACTTTATTGATTCTGGATAAAATTGGTAAGACCTCTGCATTTAACCCATGCAGTGAAGCTGTGAGTGGCCAACAGTGGCACCAGGGGAGCAGTGTGTGGGGAAGGTACCTTACTCAAGGGTACCTCAGTGGTGCCATTGACAGTCCTGCGATTCAAACCCATACCCTTCCAATCACAGGGGTGACTGGTGAACTGGTGGTTAGCGAGTTACACACTATATAATAAGACCAGGAATGTTATATATAGTGTAATATGTAATAACATGCATAATAATGTCATCACATTTGAATAGTTTAGCAAGTTGAAAGACTTCTAAGGGTTAATGTAGGCCTGTCTATAATGGATCATATTTGTTTGTAATGGTCGTACTTGTTTGGAAATGTGTTGTGAAGTTATGCAGTTGGCTTTACACACCTGGTGTCTCCAGCAAGTTGTCACTTCAGAAAATGGTCCAATTAAATAAGTTTCTCTTCATTGCTGTGTCTAAGCGTGATTAATCCAGAGACGGACAGGTGATGTATAGGAACAGTACTGGACAAACCTGCTTAAGTACTGAACTGACTGTTCAGCTTTACAGTGTTGTGGAGCCTCAGGAACTGACTCATCCCTCTCTGTAATCTTGTTTTTCATCTAAAATCATTAACTGCTATTCCTGCAAATAGAAAACACATTTCAGTGAAGATGACGCCACTCTGTTTACATTCTGAGCTGCTCAGCTCTATGCTTGGCAGAAGCAGATGTGTGGAAAAACAGCACCCACAAAACACAAGGTAAAAGAAATTAATGTTCGCATTTTCATGAATCATTCTGACCAAATGCTTGTTTAAAAAACTTTTTTTACAGTATTGTGATTAGCTTGATGAGGTGTTTTGCCTGCTTGCAAAAGGGAGAAATTTTCGAGAGAGACCAGTCTCGCTTTCAGGCTGATTCATTGAGTAATAAGGCTTTGTTACATTTCCCTTGTGGTGTTTTATTTTTTATTCTTTAGGTCACTAAGTGTCATTTACCGATGTTCAGAATGCTTCTCTGATGTTAAAGCTCCTCTGCTGAATAGAGTCCAAAAGCTAAGAGTGGCAAAAAATTCAATACTAGCAGTTTTTTTTACATTGTTTTGGCACTGAAATCAAGTGTTTTGTTGATTTTTTTTTTTTAATGAAATATTACCGCATCTTGTACAGGGTTTGTGTACATTCTAATACACGGATATTTGTTGAATTTAACATTTTGGGGGGGAAAAATGGAATATTAGATTTTTCCAATATTTTAAACTCCAGCAAATAAATATACATTCTTTATTAAATTACTTCTCATTAAAGTTGTACACATACAAATTTTTACTTATAAATTCAACAAAACATATTATTTGAACAGGGGTGTTTAAACTTTTGCACAGCCAGATTATCTCTGTTAAACCTGTTAAATGAATCCAGAAAAATGAACAAACTATGACTGAGATGGTATTCAAACTCGAGAATAAAAATACGAAGGAAAAATGTCTAGAAGATATTAGTGTGGTGAACTTGCTGGCGGACAGGATTCGTTTCATGTTTTCTTACACCACAAGATGGCGATGCAAAGTCTTTGGCTCCGTTTGAAATGCCCACTAGGTACAGTGGTCCCCGGTGACCAGGCCTGCTCCTGAAGATCTGCCTCCAGCGCCAGCCCAGATCTAACGCACCTGATCCAGCTCATTAAAGCGGACTGATGATCTGCTAAGACACAATGGGAGGACGGTAGAGCTCCAGGAGCAGGGTTGGTGACCACCTTCTTAAACTGCACAGACTAATAGCATGGGGTGGAAATAGCATAATGGGTAAAACCCCTACCCAGGAACCTGATGACCACAAAGTCGCAGGTTCAAATCCCACTTTCTACCACTGTGTTCCTGAGCAAGACACCCAAACCGTCAGTTACTTCAGGAGGACTGAACCTGTAACTAATGATTGTAAGTCACTCTGGATAAGGGCATCTGCCGAATACCATACATGTAAATTAAATATAATAGTAACCAAAAGTAGAAACCAGTTTTTTCCGGTACACATGTGCTACCCTGGACAACATACTGCAGCAGAGATTTATTCTTCATAATCTTCATTCTGTAACAGCATGAATTATCACAAAATGAATAACCTCTTGGTGGTCCTCCCTTAAGTATGATACACAGCACGTGAAGGTCATTGATATACTGTACTGTACAAAAATCTTAGGCACCTGTGAAAGTAATATTTAAAAACTTTTAAATGAACAGTGAGTGTTTTATCACATGAATATGACTAAACATGCTAAAGAAGGCTAAAGAAATTCAAATAACATTTATTATATAAATGTTAAATTAAAGTTAACATTAGAATAAATGCAAACAAACAAGAAAGCAGTAAAAATGTTTTAGATTTGTCCATAAAAAAGTAGTTTATATTGTGTGAGCTGGTGAGGGGAACACGGGTTGGGTTCCAGATTTCTCCTCGGTTCCTCCAGCTGTTGGATTTGTGAAATTCCATAAACAGCTCCTTATTTAATTTTATGAATCTAGTCAAACCAGGTTTCTGATGAAAACTACAAGTAATGCTTCCACAATAACACACTGATATACCGAACATAAAATTACTATTTACTTTATAATGTTATTTGTATTTTTTTTAGCCTTATTTAGTATGTTTAGTAATGTGAAAAAAACACTCGCTGTTCATGTAACAGTTTTTAAATACTACTTTTGCACAGTACTTTATACTGTGTTGTACTATGAAGTAGGGGTTGCATAGACTAGTCGACTATACCTAGAGGACATATAAATTCTAACCTGAGCCTTAAAATGTCCAGAATAAAGTTTTTCACCAGTCAAACTCAGATACGACACGCAAGCCAAATGTTTGGGTTTGTCCGAGCTGGTCCCCGCAGTTTACTCTGACCTTAAAACTGCTCAGAGAATTGTGTCAGGGCCCAAGTACTGCAATACTGTATCCCATCTAATGAGCCCCAAACCCCGGCGGCCAGCGTGGAAGTGAGTAAATCCTAGTTAAGGTCAGGAGTCATTTTTATTCCCAAACCTCCTGCGTTCAGCTTCATAACTGCTGAAACGGTGTCCATTCTCCGGCTGTCCGGACCCTGCTGGAACTGTGCCAGCCCGCTCCTCGGGGAGAAAGCCACGGAATTGTTTTTTTATTTGCCCTTTATCTCTCTTTTTATGGTGCAGGTATTTCATTTCATTCTTGGCTAAATCTGCAGTGACCTTAAAATGGGGGCTGTTCCCTCTGGCAGTATATCTCTGATAAAAGTGTGTGTGTGTCTGTGTGAGAGCGAGAAAGAGAATGACTGTATGTGTGTGTGTGTGTGTGTGTGTGTGTGTGTGTGTGTGTGTGTGTGTGTGCGTGTGTGCGTGTGAGAGAGAGAGAGA
>JBBIGA010075323.1:0-11857 GCA_037576975.1 Alestes dentex
TGTGGCAGTCACCACATAAACAATTTCCTCCGGGATAAATAAAGTTTTCTGATTCTGATTCTGATTCTGATTCTGATTCACTTGGTGAACGGGTTAAATAGGTTAAATGGGTTAAATACAGAAAATTAATTACACATTGCTCACACTGTGTGGTGTGCTGTGGTGGGTTCACACTTGACTATAAGGGGCCACTTTATTTATTTATTGAGAAGATCATTGGTTTGCTTTGTGTTGTGTTAGTTCTTGGACAGCAGCTTGATGTATTAAGGTGCTGAAACCATAACATTGGGGCTATTTCTGGCTCTGTATTATCTTGGTCACTTTAAAGGTTGCTGCCAATCCATACACCGCTAGATCTTCATTACCCAGGGGGCATCTAAGTATAGACACACACACATATTTTCATACTGTTGTGTGAAGAGAAAACACGTGTGACAATCCATATTCTTTCACAATCTGAGGTGCCTGCGGTATACTTCTTAGCACCAGTCTGTTTGAATAGATTGCAGCGCTTCTAACTTTTCACTCGCAAAAATCATCATCAGGTTGCACCTTCTGGATTTCCGTTGCCCCCCAGCTATCAGGGGAAGTGTAAACTGCTTATTTTATTGCAATCGTTATGGACGGCTGCAGTCGTCCACCACCTGGAAATGTTTTATGCTTAATTTTGTGCTTGGGTGTGTTTTTGATTTATCTTTGCCTGTGAGGCAGTGTGTATTTGCCACTTTGTTGGCATTAACCACAGAGTGTCCTGCTCCACCTTACATTACAGGCTTTCTCTAAATAAGGCAGCTGTTTTTGCCGCTTTAAATGCAATGCATAAACACTAATAACAGCCTGATGGATCGCTGAGGTTCTGCAGATTGAGTTTGGTTTGCCTTGTTTAAGGTCAGCCTCAGTGAGTCAGCTTCTCTGCTCAGTTCCAGGGTTATGATTAGTTTTTATTCTGCAATATGTCTTAGTGCTATACTCTTGTTTTAAAACCATGCATTCTCACATTTTTTCCAGTTCTCATTAGTCATTAATACTAGGGCTGCGCAACAGGGAAAATACCATATTGTGATTATATTGCTAGATATTGCAATAGAGACACACAGTATTACAAACATGATGAACACTTAATATGATGGGGTGAATATTGGCCTGTGTTATTTCAAATCAAATTATTTATTTCTTGGATCACCTGAATACCTGGTTTCATTAACACGGAGATGGTCCAGTCAGGATGCATACAATGCACAATAAAAATATTGGTTGGATCACAGACTCTCAAAGTTGTTGTTGTTTTTTTGGACAAAGGTCCTGTCCAAAAAAAAACATGGTTCCCTCCACTCCAGCTGTTCCAGTGTTAGACACTTATTTAGAATAAGTAGATGGTATCATATATAAGTTATGTAATATTTTATATTTTATCGTTATTTTTATTCATGCTTTTACAATGTGCTTTTGGAACACATTGGAATATTGTCTTGATTTAAAGAACACTGGTCAATTGCAAGTTGTGTTATGAGGAAACCATAATAAGTCATATTTGACTGGATTTACTGCAGCTTTGATTGTAAATTTTGAAATAGTTACAGATTTTGAAAGTATGTCTTAAATGTAACACTGCTGCTTTTCTGTTTATACCAACTTACTAAAGAAAAATACAGTACTATTATACCTTTTATACTAAGACTACACACAATTAACACAATTAACATTACATAAAGCAACATTACAATATAATAATAACTAGGTACATTTAGACTATGGAAAAGTGACACTAGAATTTAACAAATGCAAGTAACATATAATACAGTGTATAGTAAAGTGCTCTGACAGAGCACGGTAGCAATATAAAGAGTGTCTTAGTGGATAGAGTACGGTGACTGCAATACAAAGAAAGCTTCAGCAATTCAAATAATTAGTACTAATGTGACGAGTGGCAGCCTGTTATGGCAGCTCTGCTCACTTCTGAGCTTCTTTCTTTCCTTTTTTATTCTCTTAATTTTTTTATTTAAGTCTTAGCAACTCAAACCCCACAACATGCTCATCTGCCATGCCCCCTTGTCCTTATGCTGGTTGTTTATGTTTGGGCATGGCGCTTAATAAGGCAATTAGACACCTGAACTGAATGAGCTTCAGCTGCTCAGCGCCGCTCCCAAACATAAACAACCAGCATAAGGACAAGGGGGTGTGACAGACGAGCATGTTGTCGGGTTTGAGTTTAGGGAGTGTGGTGAATGAGGCCTGGACGTCACAGCTTTTTTCGTGGCCATATGTAATTTTTCATGCATTTTATTGCTAAATTATTAAGAAAAATATAATTTACTAATTTTGTAACTTAAATATTAATGTTAATTAAATATCAATTCAGCTACATTTCCATATAAAATATAACTATACATTTTTGGTACTGTCCAGAGAACACAAAGAAAGCGTATCTTGGGATGGTGAAATGCCACTGCGAGGTTTGAAAGTAGCCAATCGGAGAACGTTATTTATTTCTCCTTGCTGCTGATTGGCTGCTGCTTCTGTGGCAGCGGCAGTCCAGAATTTCCCCTGTGGAGCATCTTTCATTATTCTTTAAGCCCTGTATTTTTAATACTGTAAATTTAAAGAATTTATTACTGTATTTACCTACTTATACCAAAGAAAACGCCCGTGCATGAATTACAGTACAGTCTATACAGGGGGAACATGGGTATTTTACATCTAGCATTGCGACAGCAGTTCATTGTGAATTGTACAGTACAAATATGGGTTTACCTTTACACTTTTTTAAAGAGTAATGTATTATGCTGATTTAAACATGATTTAAAGTGTTTTGGGAGCAAATTAGTGATTACTCTATAAAAAAATAGGCATTTTTAGGCTTTTTTTTGCCACATCATAAATTTGCTTTTTTTTTTTTCACTATATGCGGGTGATTTTGGAATGTAACCCCCGTGATTGTTGGGGGTTTACTGTACACCATTGTGCATGTTACAACTGCAAAGATACACCGAGACAAGTGTGTGTGTATTGGGAGCTCTGAGCCTCTTACCAGAGGACAGAAAGGAAAAAAGTGGTCCCCAACCACCGGGCCACAGACTGGGCCTGGTCCCTGTATCTGGTACCGGGCTGCACAGAAAGACAGAATAAAAAATATTTTATTGATTATCAGGGTCTGAAAGATCTTTTATTTTAAAAAAGCACTTGTTTCAGTCATGTGATATCAAACCTTTAGCCCATGAGCTAGCAAAAATTATTAAAACATCTTTGGGGAGCTTCTTTTATTTTTACGCACTTTGTTTTTAGTTGTAGCTGTACCGGTCTGTGAAGATATTGTTTTACATGAAACTGGTCCGTGGTGCCTAAAAGGCTGGGGGCTGCTGCCGTAGGGTGACTGGAGTCCTTCGTGGTGCACTTTGTCTTTCCGAGGCAGTGGAAAGACAAATGGTGCGTTGATGAACGTTTTGAACACTTTTTGCATATTTCTTTTCAAAAATGTCCAAATGAACAAAGAACAAAACTAAGGTTTTGCTTGCATTCACAATTCACTATGTGAAATGCCATAAACCTCACATTTTGTGAGGCCTCCGGCAACTACAGACTGAAGTTTGTCAGGCTTTGGTCGGGTACCGACTGAATTTTTTGGGCTTTGTTCGGGTTCAGACTGAACTTTGTCGGGCTTTGGTCAGTCAGACTGAATGTTGTTGGTCTTCACTCGGGTTCAGACAGAATTTTGCCAGGCTTCAATTGGATTTGGACGGAATATTGTTGAGCCATAGTCTGATTTTAACTTTTGTGTCTAGGTAGGTTGGATTTAGGTATGTTCTAAGGCTCTATTCACATTCAGATCAAGATTCAGGCTTGATTAAAGGTGTAATGCCTTTCCTTTCATGAATCTGGAGGCATTAATGTGTGAGGAGTCAGTAAAACAGTTTGTGGGAACACTAAAGTTTTTCAAATATGGGAGAAATTCTTAGCCTTGACTCATCTTGGTGAGATTAGAGATGATTTAAGATGAAGACGGAGGCTGTCTTGACTACTAACCTTAAAATGTAAATTGCTGTCTGCCAATACAGCCATTCAGTGAATAAAGATCGTCAGTGATGCTTTCAGTGGCAGGCACTCCTCTTTTTCATTGAGATGTCAAACAGCGGCATGTATCTGCACCAGTCAGTGTATAATGGCCACTCCATGATGTTCTTCTGATAGGCCACACAGACATGAGGCAGCAGTTGCCTTTCAATCTTTTGTCTCCTTTCCTTACTTCCTTTGTCAGGAATAGTGTGCTAAGTGTCCCCTCACTGTCTGTAACTGACAGTAATGATATTTCATTTTATTCATTTGACAGCAGGAGGAATATCTGAATTGTAGGTTATGGATGCGTTGTGATGTTGCTGTGAAATAATGTGGCACATATAACTTGGCATATGGGAAGAATAATTAACAGATAATTGGGACACCAGTACATTCTTTAAGGTGTCCAGTGAGGGGAAAAAAGGGTTGTCATACCGACACAGTTTTGCATTTGACTTGATTTTGTGAAGTTGTTTGCTCCATCTGGATTTCGCTTGGCTGTTTGAGTTACTTTAGTAGCTCTGTCATTGTGCCATGCTGATTAATTAAAATTAATGGACTTTTTGAAAACTGTGGGCCTTGCCTCCCTAAGTTATTGTTAAATCAAAGTTAAATCAGTGAATTGAAGCTGACTGATTGAAGCATATTAGGCCAAGGTGATTAACTGAAACTGGTTGAAGCTAATTGATCAAAACTTACTGAAGCTCAGTGGCTTAAGTTGAGTGTCGCTTATGTAACTGAGCAGTTGAACCAAGCGGGCTGATTAAAGCTATTTGACTGAACCTAATTCAATCTGATTGATTGAAGCTGACTTATAGACGCGAATTGCTTGTAGCTGATTGTTTGAAACTAATTGATGCCATTTGATTGAAGCTGATTATTATGGATATGTACATATGGTACTGTAAGATAATTTTCTTACTTTACTTTAAGTATATGTAAATATTTGTAATTATTGTAATGTTAGTGTTTTCTAAAAGCAAAAACTGGCTGTCCAAAAAATTAAATGTTTTGGGCAGTAATGTATTTGCGAACTATTGAGGAAAACACCCTGGATTTGAGGTGTAAAAGCTGTAGTTGATCTAAATAAAAAAGCACCTTCAGGTTGAGATAATGACTGTTAATGATTAGTACCTCTTGTACCTCTTGAGCAAGAAAGATTTTCTTGATGTGATGAAGAAAACTAGTCAGTGTGTAGGTGTGTGTGTGTGAATATACGTGTGTGTGGGTACGTGTGTACACACGAGTATATTTTTCCTGGCAGCAGTGTGTCATTGTTTCGTCTGATTTGCCGTTAGTCACTTGGTCAAATCTTTACCGATGGCCTTTGAGGAGAAATGTCAGTGAACTTCCCACTAGCGAGCTCCACTTTCACATCATCACCTCCATACTCCTCCACCGCTCTTTCTTCCACTCTGTTTTTGCCCATTAGACATGTATGGTTGATTGCCAGAACTTTTTAAATAGCTTGTGTTCTGAATCATTTTATCATTTTAATAACCAATCAACATGTTTGTTGGTTTACAAGAAACTTTTATGGTCTGCAAGAACAAATGACCTTCTTTAGGAAAAATGGTCACACATTTTATTTCCTTGTTGTAATGTCTGGACTTATAAACATTCAAACATTTCAGGTGTTTAAACTAGCCTACATCTTTGGGCTGAAAAGTTTTGCAAGTTGAATAACTGTCGTATTGCTTTGTGCCATATTAATTATATGCTTTAGATACTCACACACGTGGCAAAAGAAATACTTTGTGTTTTAAGAAGTGTCCTGCTTATAACGGAATACCAAACAAGAGTATTTTAATGAAGTTAACATTATTGGTGGTGTGGATTCATATATACAATGTAATAATGCCACCTCCTCTTCTCCTGTATACTCTGCCTCTTCTTTCATTCCCAGACTTTGCTTTTGTGCTTGTTCTTCTGTTGTTATTAATATTATTCTTAATTTAGATTGTTCAAGAAATGTGCAGGCTGGGTGAAATATCCAAACATTAACATATGTGCTATAGTTACGTAATTCAGCCATTACTCAGCCCCATATTTACCTCAATTTCTGACAAATTTCACTCATCTATTAGTGTATTTACTGTGGTTACTAGCATATATTACTTATCGACTAGCTTATTTACTGTAGTTACTGGCACATTTAACTCACCTTTAACTGTCATTTGCCGTTTCCTCCATTACAAGCATATTTTACTCAACCACAGGTTGTGAGTGGTAAACCAGTGAGTGGTATTTAAATACTGAAGTATTTGTTCTTCCGCCATATTCTTCTGCAATAAAAATTGTTGCTCAAATTGCAATACATTTCATTAACAAAGGCGTTTAACCAGAACTGTGATTGATGATATACAGTAACCCCCCAATGGAACGCGGATCAGCAGTGACAGTTTCAGTCCATTGCGGATTTTCAAAAATCCCACCGGTGCGGCGGCTGCCAGGGCAATCAGACACCTGAACGGAATGAGCCTCCGCTGCTCAGAGCTGCCCCAAACATAAACAACCAGCACGAGGACGAAGGGGCGTGAAGCACGAGGCCTGGACGTCACAGTCAGCTGTACGCAGAGGCAGGAGGTTTAAAAGTAGCCAATTCGAGAACGTTTTTTATTTCTCCTGGCTGCTGATTGGCTGCTGCCCTGTGACGCTGTAGTCCAGAATTTCCCGTGGAGCGTCTCGAGTGTTCTCGTGTTTTTCATTTTGTTCTTCTTAAAACCCTGTATTTTTATTGCAGTAAATGAAATTCATTTATTACTGTATTTACCTGCTCATACCAAAGAAAACAACAGCACATACCAAAGAAAATGCGCGTGTATAAAAGACAGTGAAGTCTATGTAGGGGTAATATCTGTATTTACATTCTAGCACTGCGAGAGTTCAGTGTAAACTGTACAGTAAGAAGATGGGTTTACCTTTATATTTTCTTTAAGGAAAATGAATTTTGAATTAAATTAAAGTGTTTTGGGAGCATATTTAGGGGCATATTTAGGATTGACATTATGAAAATTTGACATTTTTTACTACATCACAACAACAGGGTTTTTCACTATACGCATGTGCTCTTGGAACGTAACCCCTGCGAGAAAGATAAAAATGATGCATCATACATTTATTTCAAATGCGTCATAAGTTTAAGCCAAATGTCTGACATGCTAAAAGAGCAAATATTAACAAGAATTCACATGTATGGGGGACTTGTTTTTTTTTAGTATTATGCACTTATCAAACTATTAGAAAAATGCATAGGTCAGCATTTATACTGTCACCAACTGAACTCCTGTCCTGTCCTGCTTAAGGAACGAATATCTCCAATTTTTTCTGCCTTTCTAATTAGTGTGATTGCATCAGTGTAATGGGTAGAGTCCTGGACTTTCTGCCAGACAGCCCGGGTTCAAGACCTCACGGGCAGCAATTTTATTGTTTAACACAATTTTTTGTGTGTTTACAAACACTGTTTTAATAGCAACCATACAAGCACACTTTGGTGTTTTTTTTTTCTCACGAAAATGCATTTTCTAGTTAGCTCAGCTGACCTGCAAATGTTTCTCCACACTATTAGTAACAGAGCCTACCTTAATGTCATGGTTGTTTGGTTGACATGTAGAGAGGAGAGTTGTAGAAACAGTTGTTACTCTTTAAATAAAGTCTAATCACACTCAATCAGTCCTTCCCTATAGTTTGACCTTTTGGGACAATCATTTTGTCTTTTTTTAAATTGTGCAGCAATCATCTCAAAATCACGGCAGCTTTCAGTCTTTTTCTTAAAGTGACCTGCCATTTCAGTAGAGAAAATTTCACAGAATTAAATTGGGAAGTACAGAAAATTTGCTAAGACTCTATAAAGAGAAATGATGCCTTATCTTACCTGCAGAGCTCACCCCGATCTTCTCTTTCCATTGACCTTCCCTAGCTTCAAGCTGGAGAAACTGAGGGATGTGTAAGCGAGTTAAGTGGATGTTTTGTCATGGTGAATTAGCGCGAATGAGATTCGGAGTGGTCAGAAGGTTATCATTGCACCAGTGACCACTTGGTTTTAATTAGGCGTTTCTAAACATTACTGCGAGTAACTCAAGTGATCATGCATTGTCTTTGACCACAGGGGTCAACGGACATGTGTATAGACTCTATAGCTCATCTTGGCCTGAGCCAGGGCCACACTACCCTATTTTCAGCTTTAATTCTGTCCGGGTTGGCTCTAGTCTGCAGATTTTGGGGCTGTTAAGACAGGTTCCCTCAAGTTCTTGAACTCATTGAAAGTTGGCAACTGGTGGCCTAGTGGTTAGGGAGTTCCCCTTGCTATCAGAAGGTTGTGAGTTCAAATTCCAGGACTGCTAGTGGCACCACTGAGGTATCCTTGAGCAAGGTACCATCCCCATACACTGCTTCCCGGGCACTGTGTTCCTGGCTGTCCACCTGTTCACTTAGTGAATGAGTTAAATGCAGAGAAAGAATTTCATGCTGTTCACACTGTGTGCTGTGTTCAAGTATGACAAAGTATGACAGTACACAAGTTTACAATTTATGAATTTGAGGGGAAAAACAAGGCCCCGAAAATACACATATATTTTGTGCAAAAACAGAAAATAGTTATTTTGGCATACTTTCAAACAACATTATTAAATAAATCTGCTGTCTGCATGTGTGTCTTCTGTCTTTGTTTCATGGGCCACCTGCCTCAAGAAAGTGAAATGGTCACGTATGTGCATGAGTGATAGAAGTCAAATGATGACAGTTAAACAGCGGCAGGCAAGCAAGGCAGCTAATGTTAAGTGAACAGTGTTAACAGTAACTAATCTTCATCCACGTCTGAAACCATGCCATGTTGGATTCTTGAGTTTGAGAAAACTGGGGCTGGAAAGTCTGTGAAAAATTACTTGAATTTGATGTTTAAGAAGGTTTGGTGAGGCATTGGAAGGTGTGAGTTAAGGGACCACTCAGAGTGTATCACATATTTATGTCTTTTGATGCATCTCTGAATGTTCTTTGATCGTTGGCATAGAGGAACTACGTTAATTCCCTAAAGGACCTTTAAACAGACATATGTGAGCAGGAAGTAAGTGACTGAAAGCTCAAAAGGAAGCAAAGTCTGGAAGGATTTTCTTCAAACAAAGAGTAGTATAGATCACTCAACATACGCAGGTCTTAAGTTTCCACAGAAGCACAAAGTCACCTGTGAGCACCTTAAAAGAAGTGTAGCTCTTTGTAAGCAGTGTTGCAGCTTGTGAAACACTGCAAGATGAGTAAAAAAAAATAAAAAAGACAATATGCATAACGTTGTTCCATTTTTATTTTTAAATATTATGTTTATATATTTTATATTTCCATTTACAGGTGATATTTTTAGTAGATTGTTCATTTTTTGTTCAAACAATGTAAAGGGTGGCTGCAAAATAGTAGTTATGATGTTTAGATCTGACAGTACGGTTGTTTTTTTATTTGTATAGTGTTATTCTCAGACTTACGGTCATTTTAGAGTAAATGAGCTTCATTGTGAAAAAGGTCACTTTCGTTTCCAACATTAATGATTATAGACCATTATATATCAAATCAGTGAATCTACTTGAAAGACATCTGAAAGGGGTTGATGAGCTCTTCTGACATCTGTAACTCTCTTCAGACCTAATGGTGACTGCAGAACATGGTCCAAGCAGGCCAATAAAAGTTTCTGCTCTTGAAATGTTTAAAAGTCAAATAGTGAGAATAATAAATACTGATTACCTCTTGAACTGATTACCACTTAATGATTTAAAAACGAGTGTGAGAATGAGCAAGTTTGAGCTCAGTGGTAGCTATGTTTAGAATAGAGAACTGCTATTACACCACAGGAGAGCGTATGATCTCACTGTTCATTAAACTCTCGCAAGCCACTTTTGTTGTTTTTCCTTTTTTTTTTTCCTGTTTTTCCTTTTACTCCGATAATGAGGCTGCTGACTGCTGCATCATGTTTATTTCAACAATTTTCCAGCTATTTAATATCAACTGAACTTTTTTTTTGGTTTTTTTTCCCTTTATTTAGTTGTTTTTTTTAGTAGGTTTAGGTTCATGTTTTGCATGTGTATTAATACTTTTTCATTTTATTTTTTAGTTTTTCTTTTAATTTTGTTTGTTTTTAATAATTATTATTCAAAGCTTTTGATGGTATGAAGTCATCAACAGGATCTGAATTTATCATGTCCTTGCCAGAGACTGCATATCAACAAAGTTAAAACAAAAAAAACCCCTAAAGTTATTAATGCACTTTTAAAAATGAACGAAAACTACATGAATAAATAAAGCGCTCTAATCTAATGGTGTTGGTGAGTACCCTAGCCCTATATATATGTAGTCATATGCAAAGGTTTGACCATGGAACATATATTGGGAAGAAAAAATAACATTTCCTATGGAAAATGGCACTTTTATCCAATATATTAAACAATTATAGAGGACAGGTTACTTATTTTTACTTAGAAAATCAGCACAACATGTAATTTTGACCGGAGATGGTCAATTTCTGATGCAGAAATTCAACAAAGCATGTCATTTGACTGGATGTCCTTTTGCATATGACTGTGCAGTAGTTTTCCAAAGTTTGGAATAACTCAATAAAGGCTCATTATTCTAATATTCATGAACTCATTATTCTAATACACTTGCCCTGTTCAACTTCATAAGTCTATATAATTACAAATGAGTAGTAAATTTCAGTATGTTTCTTTTAAATAAGATAAAATTCTTGAGTAAAATATTGATAAAAATGTTGACTTTTTTGTTGTCTGATCTGATTTAGATCATCAGTATTATAAGGCTATAAAGAGGTACTTTATTCCACTTGACTGGATTTTTGCCATTCTGTTTCTCTCTTTAGCTTTAGTTAAAAAGTGTATGCTCAAGTCATTTCAGGATACAATATTGAAACTAATGCATTATTTTACATCAGTTTGATGTTGAATGAATCATTTAACTGATACAGTAAAAGCACTTTTCATAACAAGGGGGAAACACACACTGCAATTTGTGGCACTTAACACATTTAAGTGCATGATTAATTTCTGTTAACGTCACCCTGGTAGGCGTCCTTAATTCACTCAGCGACGTCCAGTTAACATTCAGCTCAGGCTCCTGCAGAGTTGAAACATCTTGGAGCAGCTTTTGTTCATTAGACTGATGTAAAACTGTCACAAACAGGAAATGGTCAGAGCAAAGATTCGGTTGGTTGGCGCAATACTGTTTTTGAGACAAAACATGCTAATTTTTGAGGATCAAAAGATCAGCTGTGCAAAAGAGTCCATAGCTTTTGGGGTCTGGGTCCAGACCAGGTGCACTATAGGTCAGCCAACAGTGCTGAAACGTTTTTAATGTTTTTTGGGACCTTATTTTATGATAACAATACCTCCAAATGTCTCATAGGAATAACAATGGGTGATAATGAATGCATGACATAATAAGTCGGTATTGCTTTGGCGGATAAGAACTTGAAAGTCACCTCAATTTGCATTTACAAATTCAAAATAAGTAAGAAGGGCTAAAAGATTATTCCCTACCCAAAACTGAGAGTTCAGGGGCTGAGTAAACATTTGAAGTATTTAATTCTGATTATTTTCTGTTCTCTCTGTCCCAAATTATAAGGGATTTTTTGGACCGAAACCAAAAATGAGGAACCACTTGGCCGAAAATCGAAACAGAAAACGGAAAGAAATTATTATTATTAAATTATTAAAAGAATACATCTGTTACAAAACTGAAAATATTTATTTAGCATTCAAACAATGCACAATATAAAATAAAATTTGAAATAAAATATTTTACTTGGCCCCAC
>JBBIGA010075334.1:0-11857 GCA_037576975.1 Alestes dentex
TTCCTCATTAAATAAGATGTGATTCAGGTGATCACTAATCAGTCCCTCATAAAGCAGAATGAGGCGCTTGTGTAGGATTTTAACAGACACTGGCATGGAATGGTTGTCATGCTGATTTAAAAAGAAATTGCAGTGGTCTGTTATTTTTTTTTTGATTGCTGCATATATTTGTTTATATTCTCCACAGAGTCAGTTGAAGGCCAGTGAAGCAGCCGCAGCTCTAAACTGCTCACGGTCCGACTTCTTGCTCGGTACAGAGGCGTTCTGCCGCTCCCTGCAGTCTGTGGCTGTTTCTCTGGAGCATGATGACCAGCACTGCCTCATGGATTTGACTCATGCTCATCACTGGGTGACAGCAGTGCACACAGACTCCCAGACTGGTGCACCGCACTCTTGCAGCTGTGGTCTGGTGATGGACACGTCAGATCTGGCGAAGACCCCTGTAAACACAGAGTATCATTCTTTCCTTCCAAAACTCATTCAGAAATCAGATCGCCAGCCAAGACTGCTGGACTCATTCACTGCAAAGCTCAGTGCTTTGAATGTGGCAGTAGAGATGGCTAGCCTTGTGTTAGATGTGAGATATACCATTAAAGATGTGAACTGATGTTTACTGGGGCTGGCTCAAATATTTTAAATATTCGAGTGTTCATTCATCATGCTGGAATGAATTTCACTGTTTAGGATTCCGATTTATCTTCAACCATTTAGGCATCAACAGAATTCTACACTCATGTTAAAGGCTTTTTCGGCGGAACAACCAATTCATACAGTCACTGTGACTGAAGTTAGGAACCAAGCCTGTGTTCTGGAAACTCAGTGGGCACCAACCTTGCTTCTGAAGATCTACATTCCTGCAAAATTCAGCTCCAGCCCCAATCCCTGATCTGGACAAGGCATGTTCAGAGTTGGAAGTGAACTATTCTGGAAGGCAGATCTCTACGACCAGGGGTGGGGCAGCTGGCGGCCTGGTGGCTAGGGAGTTGCCCCTGCAATCAGAAGCTTGTGAGTTCGAATCCCATCGCTGAGGAACCCTTGAGCAAGCAGACACTGCTCCCCGGGCCCCCCTCATTGGTGGCAGCCCCCTACTTCACTTGGTGAATGGGTTAAATGCAGAGAAAGAATTTTATACTGTTCACACTGTGTGCTGTGGTGTGTTCATGTGTGACTGTAAGGGGCCTCTTTACTTTACTAACCGTACTTTAATAACCAGTACTTTTATAACCAACTAACAGTACTTTTATAACCCTAGTTTTACTAAATTTATGTTTATTTGTATTTATTCTAATGTTATATCAAGTGTTTTAAATTATGTTATATTGTTTTGGCAAAAACACATTGATTTCCAGAATATACTGTTTGAATCTGTTTGCTTGATTATTATTTTGCATCCCTGAGGAAATATACTCTGTGTTGCATGCACTACGCTATGTACACAAAATGCTGTGGTCAGTAAGAGAGGTGAATATAAATACTACAGACGAGTAAAATTATTATTTATGTGCCACAGGCTCTGGCCACCACAGAATTGTCATCAGGCAGGAGACGGAGAAAAGGGATGTACAGTTTGGTGCTCGTCATCACAGTCGTATTTTGGTGAGCAATCGCTACTCAGAAAGTGAAGGCTTTTGCATGAAATACTGCTGTTTTGTGATGGGTTCATTATTACATGACAAAAAGTCAGGTAGTTTGTGAAATAACTACAATATACAGCGAAGAAGACCTGAAGTCCCAAAGTCGAGAAAGCTAGTCTGAGAAAGCTAGACAAAGAAAGTGTCAACCAGATTGCTTTGGTTAATGAAAAATCAATTTATTTACTGTGCATATGGAGTTCTCAAATAAATTAAAGGAATACATAGGGTGGCTAAAGTTGCACAGTCTCCCATTCACACAATAATTACCTCAGAGCTTAATGCGCTTAACAATGTACAACATTAAAACACCCCAAATCAAACCACAGACAGGTGTAACACCAATTGCAAGGAGGAGGTCCTGGCCTAATGAGACTATTCTAATTTGAATGATCTTTACAGCGCACACATGCTCAGCACAAACTAACAATGTAAATAAAATCGTACAGATATAGTTCACATCAAGAATATTCTCCGAATATCCTGTCGTCGGTTCACTGGTTGTCCTTAGACCACCATATTGAGAGCATCCTTCTAGACCTGTTATGGAGATGGTCGGATCCAGTGCCATCACAATTGTCCCCTTGTCAAAGTACCTCCTTACACTGTCCTGCTTCATACACTACACTATAGAAACAAAAGTATTGGGACGCCCAACCATTACACCAACAGGGACTTTAATGACTTTACATTCAGATACATAGATTCTGCGCTCTGTGCAGGACAGTCAGGTTCTTCCACATCCAACTCACCCAGCCATGTCTTTATGGAGCTCGCTTTGTGCACTGGGACACAGTCATGCTGGAACAGAAAAGGTTCTTCCCCAAACTGTGTTCACAAAGTTGGAAGCATGGCATTGTCCAAAATGTCTTGATATGCCGAAGCATGGGATCTGCATGCACAGGAAACCCAATTACTAGGCTTACATCTAGGTTTCTTTCTCAGAAATCCCATAATGGGTATGTGGAACATGAGTACGCTGTTTATATGGACGCTTGAATAAACTGAAATCCAATAATGATCATTTTACTGGCATGCACGTAAACACACTCACTGGGTACACTGACTTGATTTGAACTGGGATGAAAACTACTTAAAGCATATATATATATATATAAAGTGGGTAGTTGGGCAAAAAGTATTAATATCAAAAGGCCAGTGTATTTCCACTGATTTTCTGCATGTCAGATAATATCATCAAACCTGTGTGAAAGGGAACATTTTCGCTCCTGAACCTGTAAGCTGCTTGACTGAATTTTCCAAAGGTTTCTTGGAGTTCTCAGAAGACGAAGGGAATGAGGCATTTTTGAGATCTTGGGTAGTCTTCGAATCTCTCACAGTAGAACCTAGGACGTTTCAGATAAACACTTCAGTTAGACATTCTTTACACAGACAAGTGTAAGTGTAAAAGGTTTTAATACATCACAAAGAGATGTCACATTCAAATGCGCGAGCCTATAAAGGTGCTCTCTTCACCATACTATATCTTTTGTGTGTTTTCATCTAATTGCATTTATAGCATTTATCATTTATCCAAAGTGACTTCCTTTCCCTAACTACAGGGGGCAGTCTCCCTGGAGCAACTTGGGGTTAAGGGTCTTGCTCAGGAACCCAGTGGTGGTCTGATTCGAACCCATGACTTCTTGGTCCAGAGGCAAGGATCCTACACACTAGGCCACCACCCCCCCCACTCTGGATATGGTATGTCTTTATACCATCAAACAATGGGCCAACTGTGTTAAAACTTTGGCCTTTAAACCAAAGAATTATAAATGAAAATATAAAACAGGTATATTCTTGTTGTAAGTTTAAAAGGGGCTAAAGTATAATGTGACTTATGATTTACTCCTGAAAAGCCTATAAATCATCATTAAGATTAAGTTTAATCTGGATCCAGGAAACCGGTCCTTCAATATGTGCAAAAATGTCAGCAGGTTCGTAGCAGTATGGTTTTCTGCATTTGATTCCATTACATAAAACAAATATGCATCCAACTGACAGTGTTGCGTGGCCAAAGCGGGCTGTACCTACTAGAAAACTTCCACCCATCACATTACTGAAGCGAACTTGGTGGAGTCCACTCTTCAGAATGGAGGTTCATGAATGGCTCTGGCTTGTCATTGATGCATCATTTCAGGAAAAGATTTGTTGTATTATAGAAACTTAACTATAAGTGAAGGATCTTCAAAGCCATTCTCATTTACGAGAATGGTTCTTTAAATGATCATCTAATGACCGGTTCTTTAGGGTACAACAACTTATTCCATGGGTCAAATTGTTTTTTTTAGAAAGCCTGATACACTATATGGACATAAGTATTGGGACACCTAATTGAATTCAGGTGGCCCCCTACTTCCAGTGAAGGACAATCTTAATGCTTCAGCAGACCAAGACATTTTGGACAACGCCACGCTTCCAACTTTGTAGACACAGTTTGAGAAAGAATCTTTTCTATTCCAGCATGACTGTGTCCCAGTGCACAAAGCAAGCTCCATAACTGGAGCAGAGATTGTGAGCCAGACCTTCTCGTCCAACATCAGTGCCTGATCTCATAAATTCTCTACAGAATGAATATGCACAAATTCCCACAGAAACTCTCCAAAACCTTGGAATCTTGGAAAGTCTAGCACTTCTAGCAAGGTGTGATGCCGTAGAAGAACCACTATTGCTTCCTCAAAGAACTTTTGAACTGGTGGTTCATTGATCATCAAGTTTAAAGTTCCCCCACACATAACATAAATGTCCTATATCAGTTAGTTTCTTTCTGGAATGGCGTGTCCAGGCCAAGATCTGTTTAGAAACCTGAATGTTCGAGAGTGTACTTAGATGTGCATTAGAGGGCCTCCGTCATTAATATGAGCCTGATCAGGTTTTATTGCAGTGTGAGCATGGCTAGTAAGATTGAACGATGTTAGGATAGTAATCCCTAAAGCTTCTCTGGTAAGTAGCCTTGTCATAATGCATCACAAACCGCTGTTTTTCCCAAATGCAATCAGTGTATTTTGGCTGTGTTATCGAGTATATTTGCTCTGGCTGAACATCGACTATCAAACGCAAACCATCCTCTCTAATCCATTTGAACTGAGCTTTCTTCCTTCGTTTTGTCAACAGGGATTAAAGCTATTAGGAGCAACACCAACATGCCAAGGTATTTATCACATAAATAACGTTTTATTGTTGGCAGGTGAAAAGACACAGAAGCTAACAATAGCCAGAATACATGTAAAACACTATACTGACAAATTGGAAACCAGCAAAAAATATATATGGGTTAAGTGGGGTATTGTAAATCAGCATCTCACCTCAGATACCGTAGAGAAACACAGAACTCTGTGTTCATTTAGGACCCATTAAGAACTGAGTTATGTGCACACAGTGAGAAGATAATTCAGAAACACCGCACACCGGTATTTAGACTTGGCCTTGAGTTTAACGGCTGTTCAGACAGCTGCTCTCAGGCTGAACAAGTTTGTTTCATTTATCTGCCAATTAGACGCTGAACTTAAAGGGATGGTTTGGTGGAAATTTTTCCTCTAATAGTTTTACCCTGTGCAATATCATGGGATTTTCTTATTGGGTTGAAATCATTATCATTATGTGCATCATGATGTGGATTATTATCTCATTATTATGTGCAAAAGTCTACCAAGTGCAATATCATGCAGTTTTCTTACTGGGTGCTAAAACATTAGCATCATGTGCAGTATCTTATGTGCAATCGTTTTACGTGCAATAACAGACTCCTAGCCACTGTGTGTGTTTTTAGTAATTCACTTAAATGTAACTCATTTATCTATAGTATTAATACCCAGCATGTGTGTATATAGTATAGTGTATTTCATACTTTTGTATAGGATTTATTTAGACTTTATATTTTGCATTGTTCTTGTTTGCGTTTCTGTGTGTCTGTGAAGTCGTAATAGAAGCAATTTCCTCCCGGGATCAATAAAGTTTTCTGATTCTGATTCATTTTTTAAATATCCCACTCCTAGCTGATCAGCGAAGATGTGCTTGGAGGTTGTGTTTGGTAATTTAGCACTGGAGCTACAAGGATGACATTGCTAACAAAAAAACAGAAGTCAATAATCTGCAGTCTGTAAAAATACAACATCAGAACTCCTCTCAAACCACCTCAGGGGTGCCAGTCTAAAATCATTTTTGCATCAGATTCAGGATCAGTCCTCTCCAGCCCTGCATTCTGTAGTTTTTGGGATGTATTTACAGAAACGATTTGTGTGACTGTTGACTGCTAGGTTTTGTTAGCAACACTAGCCTCGCAGCATTGTGATGTACCTGGTGCAACGAGGTTTGACACACTCGCAAATTAGACAAAAGGACAAAAGTATTGGGACACCCGACCATTACACCAACAGGGACTATAATGACAATACATTCAAACACATGAACTTTAATATGGAGTTGGTCCCCCTTTGCTATAACAGCTTCCACTCTTCTTAGAAGGCTTTCCACAAGATTTTGGCGTTTTTGTGAGAATTTGTGCCCATTCATTCTGTAGAGTATTTATGAGGTCAGACACTGATGTTGGACAAGAAGGTCTGGATCACAATCTCCATTCCAGTTCATCCCAAAGGTGCTGGATGGGGTTGAGGTCAGGACTGCAGCCAGTCAAGTTCTTCCACACCAAACTCATCCAGCCATGTTTTCATGGAGTTCGCTTTGTGCACTGAGGCACAGTCATGCTGGACTAGAAAAGGTTCTTCCCCAAACTGTGTCCACAAAGTTGAAGCATGGTGTTGTCTAGAATGACTTGGTCTGCTGAAGCATTAAGATTATTCTTCACAGGAAGTAAGGGATCTAGCCCAAACCCTAAAAAACAGGTGTGTCCCAATACTTTTGTCCACAGGGTTTTAGGGATGTATCTACAGAAACAGTTCATGTGACGACTCCTAGGGTTTGTAAGCAACCCTAGTCTTACAGCGTCATTGATTTTTTACTTTTATTTAGTGGTAAAATACCTGTGATGATGGTAGGCTCTCGGCCCGATGAAGCACATGGTGAAAAAAGCAAAGGCGAAAGTGGGCAAGGACCAGGTTGCAATGGCGTAGCCTAACCACTCCACTATTTCCCCAAAGAAATTCGCCCCTGTCACATATTCAAACAAGCCACCTGAGAGAGAAAAAGAGAAAAAGAGTTAGAAAAATAAAATGCATGTCTTGTATACACCATCAAGATTTTCACATCTAACCCTGCGTTCACACTGGCAGTGACTTCTTAGTTTAGACCCAAATCAACATTTTAGTGTAGATAAATTATATAATCATCTAAACAGTGAGGTATAGGTCACTTTTATACTGGCTGCACATAAGAAATGATTATTAAACCCTCTTCATTTTCATTCGTAACATTTGAATAGTATTCAGACACATTAAGAACTCTTCTCCTTTGTTTAATAGTAGCTGCTGAGTTAGTCTTGCAAAGGGACCATTCTATCACACGTGAACACACCACAGCACACAGTATGAACAGTGTGAAATTCTTTCTCTATATTTAACCCATTCACCAAGTGAAGCCGGCAGCCAGGAACACAGCGCCCAGGTAGCAGTGTGTGGGGACGGTCCCTTGCTCAAAGGTACCTCCGTGTTGCCACAAGCGGTCCTGGGATTCAAAGCCACAACCTTCTGATAATGATTCAATAATAATTGAATAATTGAGTTCAAGAGGTTGACCTATAGCATTGTCTAGGCTTAGGAGAGGTACATACACTATATGGACAAAAGTATTGGGACACACCTGTTTTCCAGGGTTTGGGTTAGACCCCTTACTTCCAGTGAAGGACACTCGCAAAGCTTCAGACATTTTGGATAACACCATGCTTTCAATTTCGTGGACACAGTTTGGGGAAGAAGCTTTTCTATTCCCGCATGACTGTGTCCCAGTGCACAAAGCGAGCTCCATAAAGACATGACTGGATGAGTTCGGTGTGGAAGACCTTGATCTGACCTCAAGAAGAGTGGAAGCTGCTCTAGCTGCAAAGGAGGGGGGGGGTGGCAAACTCCATATTAAAGTCTATTTATTTGAATGCAATGTAATTTTAGTCCCTGTTGGTGTAACGGGCAGGTGTCCCAATACTTTTGTCCATATAGTGTATGGCATGAATGTCTGAGAAAACACTACATTTGGAAGAGTGAGGAGCCGACATTTTTCACTGTGTTGTTGCTGAGATAAAGCGGCCAATGCGAATTTTTTATCTCAGCCAGATCCCTGTGACTGAGATGAAAAGCTATCATTAGTAATGCAGGACTCCAAACCTCTGGAACTGCTTTTCACGATTAATTTTAGCGCTCATTCATCAAGAAAGGGATGAAAAAATGGAGAATTTCAGAGCCATTGTAAGTGCCAGCTGGCTCTTAACCGTAATGCACTTCACAAAAGAATTGGCGTTCAAAAAATCAAATGCTGATATCGGTGAAGATATTGTTTAATCTTCAGTTTTTTATGTGGAAAAAAAAAATGGTTGAAGAAAAATATTTAAGCACTCAAGACTGCAGTTTTGCAACACATTGTCTGCTTGCTTCCTCCAAACACGATTCAATAAAGTCTTTCACATATGTCTGTACAAAATTTCCAAGCTCTTAAAACGATACAACTCATCCTCCACAAGGAACAAACGTCAAATTGGCATTTCTCCTGCAATTTTTAATGCACAATTTCGTATTATTTGCTTAGTGTAACATATTGGAAAAATACATTTATCCTTCCATAGATCCATCTATCCCTTATCTCAGCTGCTTATGATGATTCAGGGTTGTTGGGGGGAATCACCGGTCCATCACAGACACACACTCACACATAGGGACAATTTAGCATCTCCAGTTCACCTGACATACACGTCTTTGGACTGTGAGAGAAAACCAAAGCATCACAGGGAGAACAAAAAAACTTCACACAGAGAGGACCCTCGGCCCTCCCCAACTGGGAATCAAACCTAGGGCCAATGCAGCAAATAAACAATAATTGCACATTAAAATGTGTAGAAGTGTGTTGTCTGTCGAGCTCATGCACATACACTATATGGCCAAAAAAGTTGGGACGCCTGACCATTCCACCAACAGGGACTTTAATGACACTGCAATCAGGTACTCTCTTCCGTACATTTGCACTGTTTTTCTTCTCTACTATCTTCCATACATTCGCACTGTTTTTCTTCTCTACTCTCTTCCGTACATTCGCACTGTTTTTCTTCTCTACTCTCTTCCGTACATTTGCACTGTTTTTCTTCTCTACTCTCTTCAGTACATCTGCACATTTACATTTGCACTGTTTTTCTTCTCTACTCTCTTCCGTACATTTGCACTGTTTTTCTTCTCAACTCTCTTCCGGACATTTGCACTGTGTTTATTCTCTACTCTCTTCAGTACATTTGCACTATTTTTCTTCTCTACTCTTTTCCGTACATTTGCACTGTGTTTCTTCTCTACTCTCTTCCGTACATTTGCACTGTGTTTCTTCTCTACTCTCATCAGTACATTTGCACTGTTTTTCTTCCACACTGAACTCCAGCCACGTCTTTACGGAGCTCGCTTTGTGCACTGAGGATACAGTCATGCTGGACTAGAAAAGGTTCTTCCCCAAACTGTGTCCACAAAGTTGGAAGCATGGCGTTGGCCAAAATGTCTTGGTTAATGGCGTCCTTCACTGGAAGTAAGGGGCCTAGCCCAAATAATAATTTAGTGTCCCAATAATTTAGTCCAAACAGTGTACAGATCTGAATGACCAGGGACAAGCCTGGGTTTAAGGGGGTGACTGAATCTCTGCACCCCTATTTTCGTAGCTTTGAAGACAGTTTCTTAGTTAGATAGCAGACATGCATCTGAAGTGCCTCAGACGTTGCTATGTTTGTGAGTGGACTGTGTATTGTTGTCAGAGAATGGTCCATGGCAAGCACTAGCTGCAGCTCTGGCAGGGGCAACACGAGTGAATGTGGTGTGCATGGGCGCCCGCCTGCCTGATCACACTGCTTAAAGGGGCTGGCAACTTGACGGCAAATATTAAGGCTGTCTCAGTGATCCTAAAAACATATAACTTTATGACCTGGCCAGGTCCCAAACCATAATTCAGATGGACAGAACAGCAAGACAGACTATTTTTAATCTTTTATTTTCTGGCAGGAATCTACGTTAGATGTCGGATTATGGAGGTAAAGTTACATTTGACTGCGTGCGACTACGATAACCACAGAAAGAGAGAGAGAGAGAGAGAGAGAGAGAGAGAGAGAGAGAGAGAAAAGGAAAAAAGAGAAGAAAGGGAAAGAGAGAGAGAAAGAGAGAGAGAGAGAGAGAGTAAGAGAGAGAGAGAGGATGAGAGAGATAGTGAAAGAACAGAGAGAGAAAGAGAAAGGAAAAAAAGAGAAGACAGGGACAGAGAGAGAGAGAGAGAGTAAGCGAGAGAGAGAGGACGAAAGAGAGGTTGAAAGAACAGAGAGAGACTGAGCAAGAGAGAGGGAGAGAGAGAGAGAAAGGTAAACAGAGAGGTAGAGGAAGATAGAGAGCGAGAGAGAAAGGAAGAAGTGACATAGAGAGAGAGAGAGAGAAAGAGAGGGAGAAAAGAGGGAAAGAGAGACAAAGAGAGAGAGGAGGAGAAAAGAGAGAGAGAGAGAGAGAAGAGAGAGTGGGAGAGAGGTAGAGAAATAGAGAGAGAGAGAGAGACATAGAGAGAGAAAGAGACAGCAAGGAAGAGAAAGAGAGAGGTAGAGAGAGAGAGACAGAGAGAGAGAGAGAAAGAGCGGCAGCTCACTGTACTAATGTTTAAAGCCCAATTTTACTGTGAAAACAAAGAATTGATATTTTGTAAAGTAAACACAGCATACACATTTCTTTCTTTCTTTCTTTCAATTAAATACATATTGTATTGTCATTTTTACAAAGTTAAGGGATGTTTCCGAAATGCTAGCTGTTTCCCTCACTGGTGGTTGGTCAGACATTAAAGAGACTGTGGTTTGCTGGTAAGTGCAGTGGTGAAGAGCTTCTTTTTGCTCTACATCAAGTGAAGGACAATCTTAATGCTTCAGCAGACCAAGACATTCTGGACAACACCATGGCTGGATGAGTTCGGTGTGGAAGAGGAAGAACTTGACTGGTCCCGACCTCAACCCCATCCAGCACCTTTGAGTGCGCAATGCCAGAACAGTCCTTGTTGGTGTAATGGTCAGGTGTCCCAGTACTTTTGTCTATATTTTTGTCTAACTTTTGTACACACCCGTATATGACAAAACCATCCATTCTCTTCATCAGCATTACTCAGCAAATGCTAATTTCCTACCAACTATTTACCTCGTGGGATCTTGTAAACAATTTCCCCTGGTTTTCTCAGGTTGCGCAGGATGTGGTCACTGTGGACGTTGATGGCCATCCCTGTGAAAAATATGACCAAACCTAAAAAAATACATCATAAATTAGTAAGTATTACTACTCATGAAAACACGTCTGACGTACCTATAATTGTAATTGTTGAAAAATAAAAGACACATGTAAGAACTGAGTCGCAAAGAGAAAAGAAACTGATGCCTCACCAATTAGCGTCCGACCATCTGACAGATGCACAGGCGGATACGCGATACAGTGGAGTAGATAGTGGGCCTGCAGGAAGCCGTTAATGGAGCAAAAGACTATTCCTGACACCATGATGTTAAAAGGATAAGGACGTCCTCTGGTCAGCAGGGAGTAAATGCATGTCCTGAAATGTGAGGGTGGTACAATGTCACACATCACACGTCGAGTGCCCTCCACAAATATTCGCACCCGTGATAATGATGTGTAAAAAGCTTTTTTATTGCTCTAGCATATTCTCAAAATGAAAGAAACTGAAAACACATAACTTTTAACTTTCTTTTTTTTTTTTTAAATCCATCATCAAGAAATAATTCATTTGAACAAAATCACCAGTGCTGCAATCATTGCACCCCCCCCCCCAACACACACACACAAACACATCAATTCCTATAAAATAAATGTAACTGAGAATTTCTGTAACTTACACTACCAGTTGGACACACCTTCTCATTCAATGTTTTTTCTTATTTTTCTACATTGTAGATTAATATTGAAAACAAACAAACCGATGAAGGAACACATGGAATTATGTTAAACAAACCAGAATATGTTTTGTAATAAGGTAATGATGGACTGTTGCTTCTTTTTACTTAGTTAAGTGGTTCTTGCCATAATGTGGAGTAGAACCGTAGTGGAACAGGATCACTAACTGTGTAC
>JBBIGA010075375.1:0-11854 GCA_037576975.1 Alestes dentex
AGCTCTGTTCTAGGATGCCCCCTGGAACCAGTGGAGGTTGTGAGTGCCAGGAGAACGGTGGCTAAGGTGTCATACCTTACCATAACATCTCCCACCCCATGCAGGAGACTCTGACGGCACTGAGCAGCTCCTTCAGTGGCAGGCTGCTGCGCCCACAATGCGGGAAGGAGAGATTCCGCAGGTCTTTCCTTCCAGCTGCTGTCAGACTTTACAACCAACACCTCACAGTTGACCACATACACCCAAACAAACACACACATCCAGACACCGTTGCAATTTGGTTCTCTCATGTACAACATGTGCAATATTCCAGGTACACTATTACTGTTTCTTTTATTATCTGCTGCTACTAGGCACATAAGGGTAATCCAGAGTGTACATACATCCATATATATACTTTTTATTTCATACTGTTGTTTTGTATAGCTTTAATTCTGTTATGCTGCGTCTACTTTCTTCTTTTGTTCTGTCCATTTTGCTGCTGTAAATATGCACATTCCCCACCCCATAGCTGGGATTAATAAAGATGTCAGGTTTAGCTCTGAATGTGGGACTACACATTACAAATCTGCCAATACAACACTTTTAATAGCACTTTATTACTAGTTTTCATTCTGTGAACCCACTGTATATTCAGAAACTGCTTGATAGGAATTACAGAATTAAAAGGTTGAGTAAACATATTTAATCATTTCTGTCTGATGTGAAAGTAAGTACCGAGCTGTCAATGAACTGAAATAATGATGGCGGAGGGTCTCCGTGTCCCTGTTACCATGGGGACCAGCACTGTCTGTATACACGAGTTAACCTGGTCTCCAGTGTCCGAACATGTCATGCCTGTCTTCTCGCTTCGTGTTTGAGCTTAAACAGGCTTCCAGAACAATCTACCCGTAAATATGTAATCTAATACCTCAGATTGAACACAGTCTGTTTATATCTGTAAAAAACACGATCAGTCCCACTCACCACATATTTCTCTCTTTATTCTTCTCTGCCTGGATATGTGAGTGTAATGGAGCTCCAGTACTGCAGTTTACAGTGAGAGCTGTAGAAGAACCCTTTGATGACGTTCACACGGACTGATAAGTGGTATCATTTTAGTTAACACTAAAGTTTAATGAGACATTTGAAGAGTTCAGATGCAAAAGCCTCTAAACGCATTCTCCGTCAAAAATGAGATAACGATGTTGAGTGAACGCTCTCCACACGTAGTATATGTAAATCAAATCATTTTGCTTCAAAAAACATTAAATACCACTCTCTGCCTCGTCTGAAATATCGATTTGTTGGCAAATTCCTCTAAACGGCAGTTCCATTTGGCAGCAAAAGCCTCTTCAGAGAACCAATCAGAACGCAAGATCGAATCATGTGACGCCGCGCTGAGGAACCGGCTTTTTTGTAAACAGCGTTGTTAATTGAGAGTGAGCATGTGAGAGAGAAACAGATATGTGTGCGTGTGTGTGAGAGAGAGTGTGTGTGAGAGAGAAAGAGGGAGAGAGCGTGTGTGTGAGTGTGAGAGAAAGAGGGAGAGAGCGTGTGTGTGTTAGAGAGTGTGTGTGTGAGTGAGTGTGAGAGAAAGAGGGAGAGAGCGTGTGTGTGTTAGAGAGTGTGTGTGTGTGAGTGTGAGAGAAAGAGGGAGAGAGCGTGTGTGAGTGAGTGTGAGAGAAAGAGAGAGAGTGTGAATTAAGGCGAGAAAACAGATTTAAATAATTGTCTAATGTGGAAAAACAAATAAAATCCTCAGTGTATGGAAATGAATGCAGCATCATATAAAATAAAATTGACTCATATCATAATCTTCTGACCACTGTGAGCCCCATTTGGTGGAGAACACAACTTAGTGGAATACAGTGGCATTCCACACGAGCAAACAGGTGAAAACAGTCTCAGAGCTGCTCCTACTGACTGTCTGAGTGCACACTCTGAAGGACGACAACACTGAAAATATAAGTTAACAGAGTGTCTGAAATGATGATTTATTGTGCGCAGTTCTACACAGTTCTGTGTGTGAAAAGTAATGCAGTGTCTTCCTCTTTTTGTCTGCATGTTGTGTGAGTAAATTAAAAATGTCTTCACTGCTTCATGACTGTACATAAGGTGAGATGAAGACTCACCCTATAGAGTTTACAATTCGTATAATTATGAATGTAATTAATATATTAATGTATGCTAATGTGAGACAACCTACTTATGTCCCTGTAAAATGCAGTAGTTACCACAAGAGGGCAGTACCATCACATAAAATTAAATATGCGTCAAGTACCCAGTGGGTTGAGATTAAGGCAGTAACTGCACTGGAATTTGCAATATGTTTCAAACAATTTTATGTTATGCTATAATTGGTTTTCTATTATCTGTCACAGTGAACAAACAGGAAGCCCAATGTTTGATTAGAATGACTGACGTGACATCTGCAGAGATCTTTACTCTCCTTTCATCCACAGCTTTACAGAGAATAGAAGGAACAACGCAGACTTCCAATTCATCATTAAGAATCACTAAGGCATCACACAGACAGGAAAGCAACACAGCTGCAGACTTGTCTTCACCTGGAATAGATGACAAAGAGCAGTGGGCGAGATGAGCGTGGGTGACTGAACATTTGTCTAGAAAGTTGCAGCTACTGCCATGGAGCGACGGCTGTTGTTGATAAGAAGGCTGAGATCATGTCCTAGTTAATCAGTTTGATATGCTCTGCGATTATGAGCACCAATTTGACCACAGCATTTATAATAACACTCCATCAAGAGTCTAGCTTTGTCACAATTAGACAATTAGGCTTCTCCTCTCTTACTATTCCTCTTTTTCTCATCTCCATTACCCTGGCTTCTTCTCTGCCCTTGTTTGGGATACAATACTCATTATAACTACTGGTAGAGGACAGAGAGAGCTGTTTAGGTAATCAAACATGAAATCAGATGTAAATTAAAAGTCTGAGCTTCATTATGTATACAATGCCCAAAGGGTAATCAAGCTCGTCTCTAGGGTTTGTGTGACCTGTTCACATTGTTAATTACGGTCAAGCCTAAGGAAAATTGACAGGCCTACCTTTTTACCATGTTCTCTCCTAAGCCTAAATAACTTTTTTATTTAATTTATCCACTTCAGATTTACACACATAATGCCTTTTGACTTTGTACCTCACATTTATGTTTCACTCTATGATTATGTACACTAAATAAACGCAGACAGGTATAAAACACCAAACTGATAACAAAAACGTATTTTGACACTGCACCAAAACATACATCTATGTAAAATGTAAAATTAGAAAGCAATCAAGTTCTACGCATGAATGCTGCAAAAAATAAAAACACAGCCATCCATGCCCAGGAATCCAAGAGTGCATATTTGGTCTTCCCTCTCCTCTTGTGCAAGCCAGCGAGGTGTGCCTGTTAGCTAACATAAAAGATCTGGGATTTAGTTTTCCCTTTAGCAATAGATGTGGCACGTTGAGGTTGTATTCCTGCTCTTGTATTCACTGCTGCAAAATTACACTGAGTTGTTTTCTTTTCTTTCTGGAGCTGATTTAACCCCTCACCCTTTTTTCGACCTGTTTTTTTCTACCTTGAAGCTTTCGAGGTGCCTACACAGCTGTTGGTATTCGTTGACACTTTGCTAACCACCTGTGGCCAGTGGCATTAAACTTGGCAGTCGCCAAGACAGGTGGGGGGATTTTACAGGTAGTTATGAAATTTACCTACAACAGCCCTACTACCATAGCCAACAAGGTGCCTTCTGGAAACTGCTGATTTATTACAATTCCTAACTCTTTAAAGTTTGGCATCTGCATGAAGAATACAGTATAGGGCTTGCTGGGATAGATTGTTGGGGCAGCTGGTGGCCTAGTAGTTAGGGCGTTCGCCTAAGACTGCCCAAGACTGCTAGTGACACCTCTGAGGTTCCCTTGAGCAAGAGACCGTCCCCACACACTGCTCCCCAGGCACTGTGTTTCTGTCCGCCCGCTGCTTCACTTGGTGAATGGGTTAAATGCAGAGGAAGAATTTTGTGCTGTTCACACTGTGTACTGTGGTGTGTTCACATATGACCGAATGATCACTTTACAGTTTTTTTTTAAAGCCAGGACAGGAGCATGTGTGAGACCGTGCTTGATCCTTTCAAAGGCTTTTGTGCCCTCAGATGTCAATTGGTCATGGGAGCGCTTTAGTTTTTTAAGGAGTTGTGTGCTACCTTTCTGAAGAACTTTTCCCTTCCATGTACAGCGGTAATCTCTGGTTAGATTGGTCAATGGGTGCCCTATGGGTGAATAGTTAGCAGTCAACCACCTGTAGGACTCACGGAATCCCAAGAAGGCCTTCAGATCAACCTGCTGCCCCTGGACTGCGAGATTCCTTAATAATACCAGCAGCCAGTGGTTCCTGCAGGTAGCCTGCAGTGGGGGCAATCTGATGGGACCTCTCTTGGAATGGACAGGAATCACGGATACTGATTTAATAGCCCTGATGGCTATGCCCACATTTGGATGGCTGTTGCAGTAGTCTTTCTTGCCAAGCTGGATGGATGGGAGAGTCTCCAAAACAAAAGAGCTTAGGGTTGAGATGGCTTCCGGTATCAATCTCTTCTGGTGGGATTACTCTTCACAAGTATCTCTTTCCCCATCCCTCCCCATCAGTGCAGAAACAGGTGTCTTGGAAGACAGCTGTTATGGTCCAGAATTGATGCTGTAAGTCATGTACTTGTTTCTGAAGATTTGCACTCCCCTTCTCAGTAGGTTGCCCTTTCTTAGCCTGCACTGGATCATCTCCTGAGTTGGTGGGCAATTCATTCACCTGCTCAGCTGACATCTGCTTGGCCTCAAGAAATCTGATAGTTCTTCACGGTGTTGCTGCAGGGATCTGAATGCAATGTACACATCTTCTTCATACTCTGTAGACAGAAACGCTCTTTCCAACTGCCTGTTCGTCTCAGAAGCTGGACCCCTCACGCTTTCATTTAGCCTTTTCTGTTTCTCCCAGACAGGGAGCCAGCCAAAATTTAACACCCTCTTCTCCAGCAGCAGGGAGAGAAGGTCTCTGACAGGGGGTTGATTCATGGGGGCTCTAGTGCTGCTGTGGAGTAACTTGGTTGCTGCCCTTGGCCTCAATTACCACAGTGACATCTGGCTTGATAAGCCTCCATGAACTACTTCCATCTAATTAGTATACCCACGATATAGCCTCCTTGATAACCACTTTATCGCTCCCACGTAACACCACCACCTCTACACTAACTCTTAAGCAACAACATTTCGAAGTGACAGGATTCACATGTCTCAAAGATTAAAAAAACGAACAAACAAAAAACAAAGCACGCTCCTCTAAACACACTAAAATGAAGTTCAGTCCCTTGATAAACTATAGAAAGGTGCTAAATGAGTTTTAAGTCAACAGTAACTAGAAATCTTGGAATGCAGCTATAAATTTTGTGTCAAGAATGCCAGCAGTGCTTTCATTTATATATCCCTCACTTGCCATCTTCGGCAAGGCTAATGCAGTTTTCTAGAGTCCGAGAGTATGGTTCTCACCTGTTAAACCTACTATATTAATCACCCTTAATTTGTGCTCTTACACACTTTCCTGCAGTAAACGACACCCAGTCAGGTAACTATACATGGTACCAACCATACATTGTGACGGTGGGCTTCCAGTTCCACGGCGTCATGTGGCAGGCGCTCCTCTCTTGGCCGCGGTGGAGGTACTGAACAGGCAGTGGCCTTCCACCTGCACAGTGCTGCCAAGCCAACTTGGCACCTCGGCTGGCAACCATGCTGCTAGCCATGGCGTGAAAGTTGCATCTCAGGGTAAACTGCACCTGGAGGCAGTTAACGGATCACCGTCAATGAGGAGATGGGCAAGTCAACGTGGAGATGACCTCGGACAGTAGTGTGGGGGGACTTTGTCCATTTGTGCTTAATGCTGCTGCCTCTACTTCCCCGCTACAGATTCAAGCCCCTGAGGTCTAATCGCAAACTTCTTGAAGATTTACATTTTTTCTGAAGGTTACTGAAACCGGCATCCTGAGGGAAGTAACTGAAAGGACCTGTGAAAGGAATGAGATGTGTCTGCTATTTTCTGTCCATAGATTAAAGACTAACTGACGTACTGATAAAACTCTGTTAACAGCTCCTTGTTCACATTAAAACTTCATTTCCTCAATAATGTAAGATGTTGCTGGGACTTCTTTAGAAGGGTTTGAAGGTTTAGTCAACCTCTGTGCCCAAAAATATCCATGAAGTCAGTGTTTGATTCACCTTTAATTTTCCAAAGTGCTTCAAGAGGGTACATGAACATATTATTAAAAGCATCAGGAGTACAACCTGCCAGCCCAGCCTCACAAGTTCCAGTTTATAGAACATGTCCTGGGCCCGATTTTTTCTCTCTTCTATCACAGCAAGGAGACTGAAGCAAAGAAATAACAAAAATAAATAAAAAAGTGAAAACACTCCTGACTGTAGTTTGCACCCTTACAAGTTGTCTGTGCGGCCAGACTTCGCTTCAGCTAAAATATCTAAAGGAAACTTACCTCAAGGACGGGCTGCTGGAAAAGCTCCACAACCTCGTCACCTCATGCCGTTGGCCAGGGGAGGGGACATCGCACACAGTACATGAGGAAGTGGATGTCACGATTCCAGTCTGCGGCCGCTAGAGGTCGCATCTCTAGCCGGCTCTAGTATTAAGGGGGTTCAGCCGGCTAGAGTTTAGCACTGATTATTGTATGTTCTCATTGGTCCTTGTCTATGCACCTCCCTACTTTAGCTAATCCTATGTTAGTCCATGTGATTGGTCCCCCCTCACCTTTACCCCTGTCTGTGTCCTCCTCTAGCCCTCAGTTTCTGTTATTGTGTCTGGCCCCCGTGCCTTGTTTCTGTTCTGCTCTGTTTATAATAAATCTACTCGGATGGAAGTCTGCGCCTGTGCCTCCTTTTCTCTGTCCGGACAGGACCAAATTGTGACAGTGGAAGCAGGGAAAGACTGCACTCTGGACAATAAAATGGATGACATCTGACTCTAGTGAACTGCCCAGCATGCGTTCAGATTCTGCTGTGTTTTTGTTTTTATAGAGACATGGCTCAGCGACACCATCCTGGAAACGGCTGCCCACGTTAGCAGCATGCCACTGTAATGCCACACTGAGTGGGAAAATTCAAGATGAGTGGCTGTGTGTTTACAACATGTCCAACACCTTTGGTTCAGAGGTCTGTTAATACCTGCTATTAAGTAGATAATAATAAGTAGATAATAATAAAAATAATAAGAATGTATTGAATATGCATAATATTATGTAATAAATATAATCCCAATACGTTTTTCATTTATAGACTAAATTCAAATTTCACATTCACATTCAAGTGTTTCTATTTGCCTCCCACACTGTAAGCAATTTCCTCCAGGATCAAGTTTTCTGATTTCGATTCTATTTCATTGGCCATTCTCATAGTGTACTAACAATGAAGTGGAATCATTACAGTTCAATGAACTGCTAGAACATATTTCCTACAGCTCATCTCTCTCTCAAAACAGTAAAAAACAACCCCCTAAGTTCAAGTTACATTCACAAATCATTTGACTTGTCTCACAAACTCAAACAGTTGACTCAAATACATTTAATTTTTACTCAAAACCAATCATTGCTGTCAGACAATACACAAGCCCAGACAATGCATGACACTACTCAGCAATCATAACACACTACATAAATAAACACAAAACACTGTACTCTGGGCCCAGGAGAAAAATAAGCAATAATATATATATATATATATAAACAAGAAAACCTTCAGCAAAAATTAAAAAATGAATTACATCATGCTACAGTAAACAATGTTAATCATGCATTCATTTTGCCTGAGTATCATGCCTTTGTTCTCCCTTGCCAGGTAACGGGGAAGGAATATTTTCAGGTGCTGAATCCAACGTTGAAAAGATCCCACACCTGTATCATCACACACTGCATCCACTGACAGGAATATATTTCCTGAGTATAGGGGTTTTGGTCATATATTCTCCACTGTCATGATGGAAAAAACTTTAATATGGCTTTGGAAAAGAGAGTATGGTGGGAGCAAATACTATAAAATGCTGGTTATTGATGAAGCATTCATGTATTTTTGGGCCATGATCATAATGTGTCTTGTCCCAAAACACAACTTACATGAGATACTCTGCCTACTCATGACCCTCCTGCTCATGACCAAGCAAATCATCCCATAGACCATCCAGAAAGGTTAAATGTTTAGTGTTCTACGGCCTTAAAGTAGCATGATGGTGGAGAACCCCACAGCTGCTGACTGTAGCCCATATGGTAACACTACTGCCACACTTGCCTGGCACTCCTATATTGGCATGTTTGCCAATTATGCAGCGACCTCTCATTCTCTGTTTTTGTCAAACTGAATCCAGGTTCATCCAGATAAAAGGGTGATTCATTTAGTAACTGAGTTTTGACCATTGACAGTTTTGCTCTGTGTATAAGGTTTAGTGTTTTAACAATTCAGAAAAAATGTGAGACACATCAATTTAATCTTTATTTTCATTTTAAAGACCAGAAATAATTTGATTACTTTAATCAACCAGAGGTGCTCCTTATGATATGTTTCTGTTGTTTGTTCTATAAAAGCAAAACTATGGTTTTGACTATGACTATGGTTGGTATATGAAATATATAAGGTTACACATAATTTTTATACATCCTAAACTCAGGCACAGTTTAGCTTTACATTATACTGACATCGTTTTTAAAGTGGCCCACCATTTTCCTGATATGTTCAAATGTCTTTCTAAACATCTGTGGGATTGTTTACTCATTTGACTGTGTGTGTGTGTGTGTCTCTGTCTGTGTCTGTGTGTGTGCCTGCTGAGCTTTAACTGTATTTCTTAATCATTTTCCAAGCACCACTGGTCTCTTTTTCAATTAGTCCTTCTCTCTCTCTCTCTCTCTCTCTCTCTCTCTCTCTCTCTCTCTCTCTCTCTCTCTCTCACCCCCCCACACACACACTCTTGAGGAAACAATAGGGAGGCTTTGATGGATTTTAATGGTTTGGATTACCTGCCCTCATGGCAAATGACAGATTTTCATGGTGAGGTGAGGTCAGCACAGAGTGGATTAAGAAAAGATGTTTGTTGTGCACTAGTGGGGCTGCCCTCTGTCAGATCTGCAGATACCCACTGCCAACAGAGCAATCTCACTTCATTATTGTGAAGACATAATGGTGATAATGGTGGAAATTTTGTGTGAGTTTCATTTGTGTTTCAGTGTCCAGTGGGCAGTTAGAATAAGACTAACATAAGCTGTCCAGTTAAACAGTGAGGGAGTCGTATGAAAGGCAGGAAATGAATGGCAGCAAGCGGAGAGAGTGAGACTGGATTAGATGCAGTAAAAAACCTTTATCAAAGGATTGTCTTGTTTTACAGACACATGACCGCTGTACATTAGGCAGCAGCATTAAGCCATAAACTCTATACAGTTTTCAAACATTAAAGGTATTATTCAGAAAAGTTACTGTGACTTTTTAATAACAGGTTCTCTGTTCTTTTTTCGTGTAAAATGATAATTTCTGGCAATCAACAGCATGCTGACAGATATGGATATAAGTAATGACCTCTGTTCTGACTGGCTGCTTTGTGTTATAGTGATACATACGGTATAACCTCATGTGAAGTTAATGGGCAGGGCAAACTTAAGTCATTGGGCAAAGGGAGGGTGGGTGTCTGCTACTCATCCACTGGGATGGAGGATGATTGCGCTCTTCTGAACGCCTGGCTATGGCATCTCTGGGGATTGAACATGTGATCTCTAGATAATAAGGCCAAAGGGCATCACTTGCGAACTCCAAATGGTGGCTCTTTTTTATTTGTTGGCCATTATGACATTATAGAAAATAAAGAATTAACAACAGGCTGTTTTGCAGCTTGGTTTCCATGAAAATGAACATAATACAATAAACAAAAACACCAAGAATGGCTATAGTTTAAGCAGTGTGCTGCTATGCTTCATCACTCATCATCTCCTCTTTGATTGCCCTGTCCTTCATCGCTGCCCTCCTGTTGTCTTCTGTTATTTGCTCGGGGGTAGTGGAGCTGAAGCAGCACTATCGTTAGAGGTTTATAATGAGACTCTCCAGTCTAAGTTCACCTTTGCCTTCTCTAAGGCCAGCTACTGACACGTCTACATCGACTCCTATGAGTCACCGGAGCCCTCTTCATTTTTACAAGAGCAACTACAGCCCCTCCACATATCCACTCTGAATACCCTCAAGCTTATTGCACTAGACCTGTCTCATTGTAGATGTGCATCTTCAGACAGAAACATGGACACCTGTTTCTCTTCCAATTTTCCGCTTCAGCTCTTCACTGTTCCTTGCTTCTCTGCTTTTTCCCCTCTCTCCACCTCCCTTGTTTTTGCACCGATGCATTACATTATAAGAAACCTACTCTGCTCTGTTATATGACTAATGCTTTCCATAATTATAGGGAAATTGTGTGGGAATTGTAGGGAATTTATCAGTCAGAGAAGTAGCCGACTTTTTGTCTGAGATAAGCGCTTTATAAATAAATTACTTCCTTACTAATCCCCTGTACAAACCCCCCCCCCCAAATACACAAGTGTTCTGCACAGCAGAAGAGTTAGTTGTTGTATTTCATTATGTTTTAGCCACAAGCAGCTGGTATAAGGATGCACGCAGACTGTCAGATATAAACTGCCTGCTGAAATCTCTACAGCTCTCAGAATCTCACTTCTATACCAGAATTTAAACTGTGTTTAAAGTTTTGTGAAACAAAATTTTATTTTTCTGATTAAATGCTAGTAACAGGCAGGCGTCCCCCATACACCTATATTCATGCATAATTCAGTCTTTCAGAGCAAGATATAGATCATTGATAGGATTAGGTATCAGTAGGATTTTACTGATAATGATAAACAATACTGAAACACCTTATTGATATGTATATTTACCGACACCCTTATTGGTACTTCCCTCCATAACTTGATGCAGAAAAAAGACGTCACGTGAAAAGATGTGCATAGATTCAACAGTTTTATTACAGTTTAGTTGTATTAGAGGGGTCTGCTGTGTTCAAAACTACTTGTGTTCAAAACTACTTTACAAATGCATAGTCCTTTAGAGTCAGTCGACTTGACTCCACACTTTCTTGACTCCATATAATTCTGTGCATTTGCACATCCAGTAACCTCTGGTTTTGCCCATTAATAAATATATATACAACATTTGTACTGCTGGATTGAGTAAGTGTTTTACCAAATTTTGATATAAAAACAGTTGTCGAACAACCTTCTTTATATTCTTTTTGAGTACATTCATATTCATTTTGAGCACACTTATACTGTCTAACCAGGGTGTCCTTACTGCTCCTTATGATTGGTTTAAGATTAAGCTTAACTATTTTTTAAGAGAAAAAAGTTTTTAATAAAAGCTGACGTGTTAAAATTATTGTAAACATATAAGCAGACATGGAATGGTAGCATCTGTCTCGAAGTACACCAGGGCACTATCCACATAAAGAGAAATGTTATGAACCTTTATGTGCCTTTAAAGGGGACATATTATGCAAAACTCACTTTTTGCATCCTTTTGTATTTCCATTTGGGTCTCTACTGCGCCTATAAACACTCAAAGCGTGAAAAAAAACAAAACATCCATCCATTTTCTGTCAACTGAAAGATTTTGGTGACAGGAATCATATGCTTCTACGAGCCGTTTGGACGGCTCCCCTATTGTAACATCAGAATAAGGAAATTTGCACAGAACCACCCCTCATCTGTCGAGCCCCCACCCACTAGATTAGTTGAAGATCCGACATTTTTGTCTGCTGGTTTTACGAGCACGCATAAGACG
>JBBIGA010075386.1:0-11852 GCA_037576975.1 Alestes dentex
AGAGAAGGTGCTCGTCAGACTGCATACTGAAACTTACCGTATGTCGGACCAGTCGTCTCTCGTCAGTGGGCTGGTGACGTTGAAGACCGATGGAAATAGTTTAATAATCGTCCGAAACTTTGTTATATTTCTGCTTGATCTATTTTAAATAAGACATCCACTTTTATTCAGTCCCATGTGCATCTTAAATCTTAAACCTATGCCCATTTTTAATCAGTATATACATTAGATGCCAAATTCATTTGTTGAAACGTGAATTTTTATGCTGGGTCTTGTTAATTACCTGAAGTATACAGAGGGAAAATCCTCTCCTTGCAGAAAATCTAAATTTAAGAACTGTTAAAATGGCCCAACATTTATATTGCTTGGGCTGTTTGTGGATTTTTGTTCTAATAGATCTGCCATGTATCACATAACTGTAGTATTCTACATGGTCTCCAGTTCAAAATATAATGGTGATGCACTTTGCACCAAAAGCCACAACTTGTTAAATCTTTTATTCTAAAAGTTTTATTCTAAAGTTTTATTATTTTATTCTAAAAGTGATAATTAGTTATTTGCTCACATGAACATTAAGCCAAATGCTAGTCGAGCTGATCAAATTTCGTATTGAAAATAAAATTCTACTATTGACATATAAAGCCATGAACAGTATTGCACCTGAATACCTCTGTAAACTCATCTCTTACTATGAACCTCTGTGCTCTCTCAGACCTCAAGGTGCTGACTATTTACTAGTTTCCAGAATAATGAAAACATCAGCAGGGGGAAGTTCACTTTCATATAAAACCCCCAGCTCTGGAATGCCCTTCCGAATAATGTTTGAGACTCGGACACAGTCTTAATTTTTACATCCAAGCTGAAACCCTACTTGTTTAGTCAGGCTTTCTGTAATTAATTTTTCCTGTCAGATGAAAGGTGTAGAGCTGGGAGGTGGTTGGCACAGTGGATGTTGGCACAGTGAATTCAACTAAACTGGGATTTTGCTGCTGTCACCCGACCACTCCTCACGTTCACTCAGGTTTGTTGAAGGTGGAGTGGAGGTGTGCCGGTGTCCCAGGGTGCTCTCATGTCTATCTTACGCCTCAGCTCTACCCTTTCTAGCTAGGCTGCTATAGTGAGCTACACCAGAGTCACAACTTGCAACCCTTACAGTTATAAATTACACCCTGTAACCTTAAGAAGAATTTTCTGTTCTTTCTTGAGGGGAACCACTGCACATTTGTCCAGCCTGATTGAGCACCCCTGGGCCCCATTTCACCACCTTTCCAGGTCTCCAGTCGCTGGGACCCCTTGCCAAAATGTCCTCAGCTGGTTCAGTGGCTTTTGGCTCCCCACATGCTCTTCCCCCATCTAAGGGCAACTGCTGTTAAGCTCCAGTGAAGATTTTTGTTCCTGTTTTTGTGGACTCTTAGCTACTTTTCCAGGAAAATCTACCCCTATTTACTCTTAACTGTGCCAACTCTGTAGATGGCCGATCTGTCATTAATTTCGTACACGAAGGCCTTGTTAGTTATCTCCATAGAGCCTTCCCAGATAGCACACATCCGTTGAAATGACATTGATTCCAGATCAGACAAAGAGGATCTTCAATGTTAATCCATCACTGATCTTGCTCGTTGAGAAGGCCATCTATTCAACATTGAAAAATCAACCATTTGTGGATGGATTCGACAAGGATTCAACATTGTTTCAACACTTGTTTGGCAAAGGTGCTTTCAATGTTGGATATTTTCAGTAATATCAATGTTGATTCAGCATCTTATTTTCAATGTTGAAAAAGTCACCTTATATCAATGTTGAATTAAGGTTTAGTTACCATTGAATGTTTTAGTTTCAAAGATAATAATTTAAAACTAACCATAAATCAATGCATTTAACCATAATTCAATGTTGAATCAATAACATAGTGTCATCTGGGTTTCCTTTTCCTTTTCCCTGGGTTGATAAGAGGAGCATGGGTTCCCGTTTTGAATCTTAGTTCCTCTCGAGGTTTTTCCTTGCCTCTGTCGCCTTTGGCTTGCTCACTAGGTGCTCAGACCTGGACTCCGTGAAGCTGCTTTGTGACAACGTTGGTTGAAAAAGCACTATTTAAATCAAATGTAATATTTTTTATTTAAAATGTTTTCATTTTAAACACAATATTGCACACATTTGTACTCCGTTTTTTCTTCGATCAAGGTGGATGGATCTGCTAAGTGCTTGCTATGTTATTGCAGATGTTTGCTAGGGAGCTGTTATCAGGGTCGGACAGAACATCTGGCGTATCGGACATTTTTCCCGTTAGGCCGACGTACTATTCGTGCCGAACTTTTCTTCATTTATTTATTTAGTAATTGGTCTGACCGGCCCATAAGAAACGTAGATCGGCGGCCCAGCTGACACTGGGCTGGCCCGGCCCGGCCCAATCAACTTTTTAAACACCATCCCCTTTCGCATTGGTCTTTCGGTGTAATGCGTTCCTCAACAATGAAACACTCCTCTGCGGCCCATTGGCTCTTTTCTTTGCTGACACGGGGCTGGCCCAATCATATCTTTAAACTCCTCCCCCTTTTGGCTCTGTGGCAGTGTGTCCGAGGATGAGATGAAGAGAGAAAGCATGACAGGGGCGCGGAGAAACTGTGAAAGAACAACAAACTGGGACTTAATGCAGACACCGCAAAATGTGCCAAAATTACTAGCTGTATGCAAACTTATTAACTTTATTTTTAACCACCATTCATCAACAGTAACAGTGGGACAGCAGTTAATTATCTGTTACTGGTTGTGGGGTGAGTAGAAGGCAACTTTTGGGACATGGTGTTAGTGGCAGCTTTTCTGTAGGTGTTTGTGAACAATATGCAGACATGAAAGACATCCACATTTTTTTAAATCTCTCTCTCTGTCACGTGTGTACACATACAGAATGCCCTCTCTTTTTTTCACCAAGTATTCATTAAAAGATTCCGCTGCATCATTTTAACTAAGTTTACAATTTATTGAACACTACTTTGTTGAATACTACTTTTATTGAATACTACTTTGTTGAATACTACTTTTATTGAATACTGCTTTGTAGGTATACACATGGGAACGCAAAGATGGGTGGTGTGCGAACTTGTATGTGGTGGGCAGTTCTACCCCAAAATGCCAGGGCTGTTTTTTTTTGTCCCAGTCTGCAGCCTTTGACACGCTTAACCATCCTGGTTACTCTCTCCAGCCTTGGGATCTTGGGCACGGCCTGGCATTCATTTGCTTCCTACCTTGAAGACCGGAGGTACCAGGTAGCATGGCATGGCTCCCAGTCTACCCAGCGAAGATTGTCCACTGGTGTTCCGCAGGGCTTGATCTCTGGACCGCTTCTCTTTTCTCTATATGTTGGTTCTCTTGGGGATTTAATAGCCTCACATGGCTTTCCTACCACCTTTCTGCAGATGACACTCAACTTATACTCTCACTCCCCTCCAGTGATGATCAGGGCTCGACTCAGCATCTCAGACTGTCTGGCTGACATCTCCTCTTGGATGGTGGCCCACCACCTGAAGCTGAATCCCAGCAAAACTGAGCTACTTTTCATTAAAGGGAGTCTATCACCAAGCCACGACCTCACAGTTTCTTTTGAGAACTCTGTTATTGTCCCGTCAAAGAAGATAAGAAATCTTGGTGTCATTCTTGTCACACGTTGACCACCTCTCCAGGACATGCAGATACCTTCTTTACAACATCAAAAGCTACGCTGAAGTTATGCAGTTACTTGTCCAGTCTCTGGTCATCTCTAAACTGCAACTCTCTCTACTGCAACTCTCTACTGGCTGGACTTCCACTTTAATGTCTTGGTGACAGATACTACAGCAAACCATGGAGTCCATAGACATATCAGAGCTGTTTTGGCAGACTTCTATGGACCGGATTAGTTGAAGAGCTGAGGATTTTGGACTAGGTCAACCCTTTGAACTCTTTGTCATGTTCCTCAAACCATCCCTGAATATTATTCTGCTGAAAAAGGCCACTGTCATTAGAGAATTATATTGCCATGAAGAGCTGTACTTGGTCTGAAGGTAGTGTGGGGTCTGCCCGAATTAATTAAATAAAATCAGTCTAATTGATTTCTCAGCCTCATTTTTATAATCAGTCTTACTAGTATTATCAACTCAAAAGTATTACAAGCTTTCATTTCTAACTAACAATGGCAGGGGCGGACTGGGACAAAAATTGGCCCTGGCATTTTGGGGTAGAATGGCCCACCACATACAACTACGCACACCACCCATCTTTGTGCTCCCATGAATGTGTATACAAACAAAGTAGTATTCTATAAAAGTAATATTCAACAAAGTAGTATTCAATAAATTGTGAACTTACCCAGTCAAAAATGATGCAGCTGAATCTTTGAATGAATACTGGGGAAAAAAGAGGGCGTTCTGTGTGTGTGACACAGAGAGATTTTAAAAAGTGTGAATGTCTTTCATGTCTGTATATTGTCCATAAATACTTACAGAAAAGCTGCCTCTAACACCATGACCCAAAAGTTGCCTTCTACTCGCCACATAACCAATAATAGATCATTTACTGTGGTCTTACTGTTAATGTTGACGAATGGCAGTTTAAAAAATAATGTTCTCACTTTCAGTAAGACGATTTAGTTCAGCATGGAAGACATAAAAGAATTAATTGAAAGGTCTATTGTTTTAGGCTGTGTACACAATGTGTTACAAATAGCCCTTCTCCTAGTGGTAACACTGATGATATTATTAGCTCATTTCTTACCCGCATTTCTAAATGTAACAAGACAAACTAACACGGGCATAAAACAATTGTTTTATTGGTGTGTTATCAGCATAAAATTGCAAACAGCTAGTTTATACCACCACTAACTCTCTTGTATGGCACAGATTTACCAAGGTGGTTAATGAGTTCCTTTACTCATTAGTGTTCTGAAAGCAGTCGAGCTCCCTGCCGCCACCACCACCATCATCAGCCAAAAGTGGGAGGTGTTTAAAGATGTGATTGAGCCAGCCACGTGTCAGTAAAGAAAATAACCAATATGCTGCAGAGGAGTGTTTCATGGGCCGGTGGTCAGGAAATAAACTCCTGTGCTGACTTTTTTGGCTAATGCATTACACAGTTACAGGGACCAAAGCGAAACTGTGTGGTGTTTAAAAAGTTGATTGAGCCAGTCCAGTGTCAGTTGGGCTGCAGATCTATGAGTCTTATGGGCCGGTCAGACCAATCAATCAATCAATCAATAAATAAATAAATGCCGGATGGTCAGTCTGACCCTAAAAGATGGTAATATTAATGATTTGAGTTCTGAAGGTTATTTAACAAATGTGAATTCTTTTGATTAAGTTTGAATGGTAAAGATGGCACACGAGGAAGCAACACTACAGAAGCAGTTGACAATAAAGGACTTGGTGGCCTTACCTACTCAAAGGCCGCAGAAATGCCTATTGCAAGCTTGACTTTTTTGATGGCTTGTTCTAGCGTAAGTTAGCATACAGTGTCCACCACTTGAACATGTCTACTACTTGAATATGTATGCAGTGGACATGAACATGTATGCAGTGTTTTGCCATCTTCCCATGGTGCATCCTCATGCCATCTATTTCCCAGGTAAGCAATGCACCTAGTTGTCCAAATGATTAAAATCACACCAGGTCACCTTCTTACAAGGCACTATGGTTCAGTTATGAAGCTCGTGTACCCAATGTACTAGCTTTCACTCCCCATGTGCATTAATGAGCCTTGGGCAGCCATAGTCCTGTTGCCAGTTCACAGGTTGTTCTTCTATGGAACAAATTTGGTAACCACTGCATACTGGGAACACCCACAAGACTTGCTGTTTTTGAGATACTATGACCCAGTGATCTAGCCATCACAATTTGGCCCTTGCCAAAGTCACTCAAATCCATGTCCATTTCCTGCTTCCAACACATCAACTACAAGAACTGACTGTTTATTTCCTGCCTAATATGTCCTACTTAGGACATGTGCCATTGTAACAAGATAGTCAGTGTTATTCACAGTCTAGAATAACTGAAGGTTTTTTGAAAATGATTTTTGAAGTTCACAAAAAGAAGAGATTCATTCTGCTATTGTTTCTGTGATAAAGATTTTTAAGGCCATGGACTTATCTTTTTAGACTGAGAACATCAGGGGGCTGTCAATTTGAGTCTTACTTTGCTATGAAGCTGCCTTCTCTCTCTCTCTCTTTTTCTCTCTCTCTCTCTCTGGGAGAAGGTAATAGCTGGGTTCTGCGAACAGTTCTAGTATTTGTAAAGCATGTTTTAGATTGGAAATTGATCTCAGATCTCATTTATTCATATTTGCAAAGATACCTCTCTCAAGATCTAATTAATTACTACAACCCCTCTTCCCTATGTGATTTACAAATACAGATCCAGTGGTTGAAAATGGCAGCCCTGGCGAACTAAAGCCTTGTGTATTTGTTGACCTTTTACTACTAACTCTTATCCATAAAAATAGCTTGTTTAAGCCTTGATGTGTCTAACCAGGTGTGCTTGATTGGATAAGAGCACAGGTGGTAGGCCATCAGCACTGAGCTACTATTCAAAAGACAGTGGAGGTCATGGGACAACTTATGCTGTGGACAAGTTTGATATGGTTCCTTTCTTTACAGTAACTACAGACTGTTGGCCATATGCTGTTGAGAATGTAAGGGGCAATGGCAAATTTGCTCATTTTGTTACAGGAAAAGAAGGAGAGTGCAGAGCGCATCATGGACTGAAATTATGTTTTCGGCAAACTCAACGTCTCGCGTGCATTTAATGAATTAGTGACGCCTGACATGCTGCAGGAGCGCAAAGCCAAAATTAAGTCGCTGAATAATACTGATTGAATAATTGAATAATTTTTTTTAATGTTTTTTTTTTTTTACTGAATTTGAAAGGTTGAATGCACCCGTGTGTAGTGAAAAACTGCATTGTTGAGATGTGGTATTTTTTTTGTGTAAACCCTAAATATGCTCCCAAATATGCTCCCAAAACACTTTAATTTCATTTTAAACTCAGCTTAATACATTACCCTTAAAAAAAATGTAAAGGTAAACCCGTATCTGTACTGTACAGTTTACACAGAACTCCTGCAGTGTTAGAATGTAAATACAGACCTACTGTAATTCATGCACGAGCATTTTCTTTGGTATGCACTGTTGTTTTCTTTGGTAAGCAGGATAAAAACAGTAATAAATTAATTTAATTTACAGTAATAAAAATACAGGGCTTTAAGAAGAACAAAACGAAAAACATGAGAACACTCGAGACGCCATATGGGGAAAATTCTGGGCTGCCGCTGCATCCAAGGGCAGCAGCCAATCAGCAGCAAAGAGAAATATATCATGTTCTCGGATTGGCTACTTTCAAACCTCCCGTCTTTGAGCGCAGCGGTATTTCATCATCCCAAGACGCGCTTTCTTTGTGTGTCTCTCCACAATACCAAGAAATTTATAGTTATTTTTTATATGGAAATGTGACTGAATTTAAGTTAATATTTATGTTACAAAATTAGTAAATTGTATTTTTCTTAATAATTTAGCACTTAAATGTATGAAAATTTCTACATTGCCACAAAAAAAACTGTGATGCCCGGGTCTCGTCCACTACGTCCCCTTGTCCTCCTGCAGGGTTTAGGTTTGGGCGCGGTGCTTAGCAACCCAGCATGAGGACTAGGGGGCATGGCAGAGGAGGCCCGGACACCAAAAAGTAAAAAATGCAGAGGACATCTGCAGTTTCCGCACTGGTGTGGGGGTTTCAGCGAACAATTACACAGATCAACAAAAAAAAAATTTGCAATCTTCAGAAACCACAACACACTTTTCTAAACCAGTTTTTCATGCTGATTTCAGATCTGCTTTCATTTTTTGAATTCAGTTTGCAATAGACTTGCATGCGTTTTTTATTAAACCGCAGGCGCCAATCAAGTAACTGTTTCAATATTTTCAGTGCGAAGTCAGATAGGCGCACACTGTGGCATAGATATTATGATCAGTGTCAGTCAGCTTCCACTGTTTCTTCAAAAACGTGTATGATTATTATATGCTAATTATACAACTATCATGCAATATATAACTAGCATCATCACAAAAACTGTATGTGCTAGGGAAAAACTAAACACAGATTTGAAATCAGCATGAAAAACAAAACCCACATAAACTTATCTGTGATGATTTTGATCTGTTGACCTGTGTTATTAGTCCAGTTCTCAGGAAAAATGGACTGAAGCCACAACTGCTGATCTGCGCTAAAGTGGGGGTTTACTGTACTTCTATCATTAAATTACTTCCTTATTTCTGGGAGAGACTAAACATCTGAAATATGTTTTCAGACACATATGAATAAACATATATGAATAAACACAAAAACACAAATTAACACACAAATTTCGGGTGAAAACTGTTTTATTTATACTTACGTATACTGTGCCTGTAACCCCTTGGCCTGTTTAGGCCTACTTTCATAGGACTGAGTTCTCCCCTTCTTTAATTAACATTTGGTTTGTCCCTTGATTCCCATTAGTTTTACCTGGGCCTCTCCTGAGAGATTTGATGGCCTTGCCTGGTGGCTGGAGTTGTCAGAAGAGTGTTTGGCTGGTCCCTGGTCCTGGGACAGCCTAACCTTTGTGGACATTGTATGTATCCCTCTTAAATATGTGTTCTTAGCTGTAAGTGTTCTCTGTGAGGGCCCCAGCCTGTTTCATCTGAATCCTGTCTGTGTTTCTGTAAATACTCTAGCTTGCCTGACCTGTATTTAAACCTTATCTGTGTCTCTATGATGGCTGTTGTCCCTCAGTTCCCACTCCAGTTTTGCATGAGCCGGTGCTCCAAATCCTTCCAGGTGTCTGTTTTTCTGCAGTAAACCTGCTCCTGCATATGCCTCCCATTCTCTACACTTGGCAGTACATTGAAAAAGTATTCTCTTAGGTCATCAAAAATGACGCTTACACGAACAGTTCCAGCTAGTATTTTTATTGCAAATCAATGTTTTTAAAGTCAAAATTCATTTTGTTAGCAGATATCTAAAAAGATACAACTGAAATATTGTTTACATACATTCACCCCCTGCAGACTAGTACTTGGTGGATACCGTTTATAGTCTGTTACTGTTAAAAAAGCATTTTGTGAGGAATAGGCAGTGCTAAGTAGGTTTGTGCGCACACGGTGTTATGAAATTTGGACAAAAAAAAACACAGTATAGCTTGGTTATTTTGATGCTCCAGTAATGAGCATCAAAAAAACCAAGAACTCTGTAGCCTGTTCAGAACTCTGTAGCCCGTTCAAAGTGATAGCAAGCTTCGTTGCAGCTTCTCTCGTTGCCCTTTATGCTCTGACACAGAGTTTTTGGTAGGACATTAGCTAGGCACGGGATAGTGCAGCTTCCATTTTCTGACAATTCAACAATGAAAATTGGAACACTTCTATTGAATTTTTCCGCCTTTTCCTATTTTGTGCAAGGTTATAACTTGTTCTCTAATTTCCTCAGATTTACAGTCTGCCCAATGCAGAGGCCAATTGTAAGCCAATGATGTCCTCATTAGGGTAGTATTTTTTGTCTATATTTCATTTATACCAGTAGGGGGTAAATCCTTGCAAACAACATTTTCAGCATAGTTAAAAATAAGCTTATTTTGAGTGACAATCTAAAATAGGATGACAGCACAAAGTGTCTTTTGTGAAAAAGATTAAACTGATTGCAAGGCTATATATCAGATTTGTTTGCATAATAAATGATACTTTCTGTATTGTCCTATTTCAGACTGACTCATTTATAAATTATATTTATGAATGGGATATTGTCTGTCTGTGTACTAAATTCAGTTGTCTGTGTAACCTCAAAACATAATGCTTATTATTAAAATACCATATCATTTTTAAATGCTCAAATTTCATCAATAAATGTGACGGCACCATTTGGTGACATCCTAAAGAGGTGAAAGGATGACTAAATTCAACATGTCTCTTGACCACTATGATGCATGCTACTGAACTATTATGAAATCTTTCTGAAGCTCCCTATAATCCCAGCGGTAATAGCACTTTTGCACTGATAAGAACTTTTATTGTGTGCACTGGGAGTAGTTGAATTGATAAACTGATATTAGTTTTTGTTTTAGAATTTACATAAAATTAACATGCCGTCTCAGAAGGTTGTGTCCATGAAATGTGCACATGCTTTTCTTAGACCACAGGCTGCAACTTGCTGAACATCTAGGTGCCTTTGTTTTGAAAGACATTTATGATTATTATAAGCTTCTGGCATTCAGAGCTCCTCACTCTCTGTAGCAGGATCTTCTTGCTCTTCTTGTGAGGTGGCAAATGTCATTGAGCAGTTATCAGTCATGGGACATACTGATTTAATATTTACACCTTCACCAATAAGTGCTGCAAAGTGACTTCCAGAATGTGATGTTTTCCTAATTGGTGGATGGACCCACTGATGCCATGGGGCTATAGAGAAAGAATCGTGGCATTGTAATGTAGCGAGAACTTGCTGTTTAGTTGGATTATTTTATTATTGCTTGAATGACATTGCTGATTCAGGGTCCTATTTTCATGGACATAACACAAGTGCAAAAATAAGGTGAAAAATAGTGTGCAAAATCCTAGCATTGGTCCTTGTGGGTGTGGCAGATATGCTTTTGGTATTTCCATCACTGGACCATTGTAAAAATGGTCAGAGGTAGATTATTAGCAGGCATAGTGATCCAATTAAATCACCTCCTGATGTTGAATGGTTTATAGTGGATTCAAATAGTATGGTTTATTAACAGTAGTCAAATACCATAAACAGCAAAATGGTTTTTATTTTGCATGGTGGTACACTGATGAGCCATTTCTTTAGGAGCATTTATACTCATTGTCCATGTTATCATCTCCATGTACCATATAGGTGCACAGACTGGATCACACGCAGCAGTACTGCTGGAGTTTTTAAAACCTCAGTGTCACTGCTGGGCTGAAAATCATCCACCAACCAAAATATCAAGCCAACAATGTCCTATTGTCTGAAACTGATCACTGACGAAGGATGACAAACATGCAACAAAGCTCTGCAACAAATTTACTACTAGCAACTTTACATCTGCAAAGTGGATTAACAGTTTAGATGTGTCTAATACAGTGGACAGCACAGGGACAAAGTATTTAAAAAGTCCTGCAGCACTGGCTTGTGTGATCTGTGCAGCGCACACACACATTAACATGCTACTGTCATGAGAATGATCCATCACACAAATAATAACTGATCACTGGTGTTCCTGTAGGTGTCCCTGATGAACAGGGTAAAGGGGACTGTCAGTTCCCGATGCGTGCCAGCATGTGCAGTCGGAAAACCGCCATGTTGCTGCCTGATCAGTCCCACGAACTTTGACCAATTTAAACTCTTTACGACAGACTGTACGTTTCCGGATAAATAACTATATATGTACATTATATATATTTATATACATTGTGTCTATGCAATATATGTACGTATGTATATGTATATAGCATCACTGTATTTAAACAGTTAAAAAATATATATAATTTTTTTATATGGACACATGCATAGACTGTAGACATATCCTGTATATATAGTCATTTATTTTTACATATACAGTATAGCTGACTTTAAACACTCAAAAATAAAATAAAATAAACATATTATGGAGGTCAAATATTTAGCATAACTGTAATTTCAGTTCATACTGTTATTGTAGTAATGTATATTTATTTAGTTTAAGTTCTTTCTGTGTAATAATATTTTGTTTCTAAACTACTCACCTTTTCTAAATTACCTGATTTGAGTGTCCTTTTTTATTTCTTAAATACATAGCCTGGATTTAAGAAATAAACAAGGATATATATATATATATATATA
>JBBIGA010075417.1:0-11851 GCA_037576975.1 Alestes dentex
CCTCTGCATTTATCCGGACTTGGGACCGGCACAAGGAATCACTGGCTTGTGACCTCTTATGGTTGCATTAATATAAATTAAGATCTAGACTTTCTAAAGAAGATATAGAATATGTAGATGTCGACTTCTTTTACTTGTTACTGTACCAACCATTTTTTGTCTTGCAATATCTTGACAAGCAGTTTTACTGATAATTTCGAAAAAAGTATGTGTTTCTTTTGTTTTATGTGTTTATCTTAAGACTACCTGAATTTTGAGCTACTGTAAGTGAACAACAGCTTAAATAAGTGATGCAATAACAATTACATACATTTATCCTAGAGCTTTTTATGGTTGCAGCATCATTTACCTGCTTTAGGATTTTAACATGTTGTTATTTTTACTTCTCCAGAACAGCTGTTTGAACAGGTTTTTAAAATGACCTGGTGGCGTTTTCTCATGTGAAATGTTAACAGAACGAGATTTTAATCTTACTAACACGCTGAGTATGGACCAATGTGACAAGATGAGCTACTGAATGTTCAGTCATTTTTATTTTTATTAACAGAATCTTTACAGCTTAGAATATTAGAGAGACTAGCTTTGGTGATGTAACATGGTGAGCTTTAGTGCTGTTTGTAAAGGAAATGTTGCTGTGGTCTGGTTTGTTACAACACCAACATGAAGGGAAACAGAGTTTGCTGACTGTTGTGCTGCTTCAGAATCTACACAAAGATGTTTTCTTCACAGGTGGTCGTTGTTCTTAAGCAAAGTCAGACTTGCACATTTTGTGTGTGTTGTGCTTTATCCTTCATTTTCAGAAATCCTCTTAAACTTTACTTCTTTTTGAGTTTTCCGTAATTGTATCTTATATTTTGCTATGTGTTCATGTAGTTATGACCATATAGGTGAAGTGCAGTCCTCTTCAGGTTAACCTGTTATTGCATAATAAAGAAAATGTCCAGCTCTACAGTCATAGAAACATCATTCATTTTAAACTCAACAGGACGAATGGACCGTGAAGTGCGTATATTTGTAAATTGTGTACATTTGATGTTTAGCTTTTCCCCTACCTGACCACGAGTGCATCTTGCTGTTTTGAGATGGGTTCATATGAAGATAAGCAGTTTACATGTGCTTCACTGACCATGGTTTTCAGAGGGATATTTTTCTTTTTGCCTTGCAGGTTCATGGGTGTTTGTGTGCAGGAAGGTCAGCTCCATGCCCTCACAGAGGTAAGAGGAGCCTCCAGGCAGGAACAGACATGCTTCCATTACCACACAGACACCACTCACCTGTCAGCCCAGAAAGCTTCAGGGCCCACCACATTCCATGGAAAATATTTATTTACCAAGGCTGTTTTGATGCCCTGTGACCACAACAGCTTACATAAATGTTGGCCCTTCACACTAAGAATTTGGTTTATTTATTTATTTAATTGGGCAGTTTTCTCCCCAATATTAGTCATGGCCAGTTTCAACCCCCAGCAAGGACTTTCTCGAACATTCAATGCTACCAGTGCTGGGAGGATGAAACCTATCACAGGCTTCCTTGTGAATCACTTTCACATTTTTCCAAATTTGTCATTGGTTGTTGGGGAAGACTAATTGCTCATTCAGTTTCATCAGCATGATGGGGGAGAGGGAGGACCATCCTGTCCACCCAAAGAAGGCGGGACCATTTGTGTTCTCTCTGACTTCCAACCATGGATGGCTATGACATATCAGGGTTAGCAGTCTCCCAGTGAGACCAACCCTTAGAGAGTTGTGCCACTTTAAAGCCCCCTGCCCCCCGCTGTATGACTTTATGACTGTTCAGTATCATTTCAGCGTTACTGAGATTTAGAAATAGTTGTTGGAATGATGCTGTTTTCCTTGCCCGCTGGCGCCAATCATCACTACACCATTCATAATGTTCACAATGTGTTGAAGTAATGCCATTGGTGTGAACTTTTCTTTGTAGCACCGATGGCTTAGTCATTGAGTAGCACAAGTAATCAGATTAAGCCTAATCCGAATTTACATTTTGGGGCGGAATAATGCGGTAATTTCTTACATAAGTAAGTCTAGAAGCTGGTTGAATGCTTATGACTAAGTTTGAAAAATGGAGTTGCATTTAGGACATATATAACAAGCTCAGTTACATCTTTCCATAATTTTTTTTATGCTCCATTAACATTTACCTACTTAATGAATTCTTAATAATAAACCATACTGTAAATTCTCCTACTTCTACTTACTTACAGTAAGAAGCAAACACTGATGGACACGTACATTTATATCCACAACGCTTGTATTTTCACTGTCCAAAAAAACAAAAAAGCAAACAAGAATCTCCAAAATGGTAACTTTACAAGAGAAGGCCCAAAATATGTTTTACTTATACTGTAAATGAATGTTAAGCATTTTATTTTGTAATATCTCGTACCTCATGAAAGGTTTAACTTAAGGTTCGGCTGCAGCATTTAAATATTGGGGCAGCTGGTGGAATAGTGGTTAGGGAGTAACCCTTGCAATCAGAAGGTTGTGGGTTTGAATCCTAACACTGCTAGTATCATCACTGAGGTAACTTGAGCAAGGTACCATCCCCTTACACTGCCTCCCAGGTGCTCTGGGGTAGCCCACTGCTTCACTTGGTGAATGGGTTAAATGCGGGGAAAGAATTTCATAGTGTTCACACTGTGTGCTGTGCTGTTCATGCGTGACTAAAATATATAAAAATAAAACAAACGTAAAATAAAATGGCTGCATTTAATATATACACATTTTTCTTGAATTAAAATGGTATTAACATTTTTTCCAGTAAAAAATATATATTAAACTGATATTAAAGCATGGTTTGCTCAGTTTGTCCAGTTAAATCAATATTTAATAAAACCGATTTACCAATTAATCGTCAAAATAACTGGTGCGTTACTGAATTACTGATATAATCGATAGTGACAGCCCTAGTTGCCTGCCTGCATCTCAGACCAGGCTGTGCTCCTGGTGATTGCCAGCTAAATATAAACGCTACTGCTCTGGCATGTGATGCTGTAGGAGTGGAGTTAATTAGAAGTTAGCTGTGTGTGTGTGGAGAGGGGATGAATAGGAGTAGGGGGGAGGCAGCAAAAAACAACAATGGAATGTAACCTTCAAACATGCAAGTGTGCGCATGTCCTCGGGGGTAGAAGCCATTTTTTGAAAAACAGCACAGGAATGCTAGATATTAGGCCTGGAAGTGAGGGAGGTATTGGGTGGTGTTTTTATGGCATCATCAGTTGCACAACATAATCCTGATAAACCATATTGTTGATAATACAGGATTTGTCAGATCATGGGATGGTCATCAAATCTCAAATCTACAGTATTACTTCCTTGCAGTCACTGTACCGCGTTATCCTGGGTCAGCTTTCGCTACTTCCCCAATCAGCTGCAAAAAGAGGAAAACATTTTATTTTTCTCAGAAGGTAGAGCTGTGCAGAAGTCGTTTTTCGTTAGGACAACGTTTTGTTTTCTGGTTTTGTTTTGTTTAGTTCTTTACTTTGACGCCTTCCTAGCCTAGATCCCAAATGTATTAAGCACATATATTAATATATATTGTAAATATTGTGTTTAGAATAGTGTAGGTTTTCATGTTTCTTCTTACTTTCTTTATACGCAAATTAAATAGTAGAACCAAGATTTGTGTTTGTGCAGCTTTTTGGAAATAGTTAATTCATGCAGGCCATGGCCTTGGGGTCATAATACCTGCGTTAGGGTTGTACAGTATGAATGAAACTGAGTTCAGTTAAATCCAGTTTGAGTTTATTGTCAAACATAGACACAAGTATACAGATTAACCAAAACCTTTTGGGCTGTTCTCAGGTGGATAAGAATATATACAAAATAATTCCAGTATTTACAATCCACATGCTGTGTCAGAAGGGCAAAAAAGGGTGTCAAAGTTAGCCTTAGTGTATAAAAGTTAGCTTTATATATACAAAAAAGCATTAGAAGCTAGCTTTACAATAGAACACCAAAAATCCCACAAAAAAGCAATGGAAGTAGATACACTTGTAATTACTGGTGCACCAGAATACACTAGTAACGCACACAAGAATGTTATTTTGCCCAAAATTATTTACGTGTCTTGCATCATGCGATTTATTAGATTGATCTAAATCCCCAAAGGATTTAATGTAGGACATTGAAGATTGGTAAGATCTTGTTCATACCACAAAACTGAATGTTAGACTTACTCTGCAAAAAAAGTCAAAAAATGTGTAAATGTTAGCCTTACAGTAGAAAGTGTCCAAATTTTAGCCTTACAGTGGAAAATTGTGTAAATGTTAGCCTTACACTACAGAACTGTGCAAACATTAGCCTTACAGTAGAAAAGTGTGCAAACTTTAGCTTTACAGTAGAAAAGTGTGCAAACGTTAGCCTTATACTATAGAAAAAAGTGAAAATGTTCATCCTACACTATAGAAGTGTGCAAATGTTAGCTTTACGGTAGGAAAATGAGCCTTATAGTATAAAATGTGTGCAAACCTTAAAAATATGAAAACATTAGTGTTATAGTAGAAAAGTGTGCAAATGTTAGCTTTACACTACAGAAGCGTGCAAAAGTTAGCCTTATACTACAGAGGTGTCCAAATGTTAGCCTTACAGCGGAAAACTGTGCAAGTTTTAGTCTTATACTAGAGAAGTATGCAAAAGTGTAGTATAATGCAAATGTTGGCTTTACAGTAGAAAAGTGTGCAAACGTTAGCCTTACAGTAGAAAATGTGCAAACATTGTTGTTATCGTACCGGGCGCAGAAACGACAGAAAGCTGCTGCTTAAATCTGCCGTGTTCACGTTTCCATTGTCTCCAATAAAATAGTTTCACTGAAACGTATCGCAGTGTTGAACTGGAACCTTTTGTGTGCTACCCTGTTTTTATCACTCTATAATACATACACAAGGCTTCTGTTAGTCTGAATGCACTAAGTGTTACTAAGTTCAGTAAGCACTTCCTAATGATTTGTTTATGTGGGATTTATAAAAAACATGATTGATTATAATGGTGAGATGTCAAACTAAAAAAAAAAAAAGTAAAGGTTTTTAAAAAACCTTTTTTTTTTTTAACTCAGAAGGTTGATTACATATTGTAGCATCAGTACTGCAAAGGCCAATATCACAAAAATAATTAACAATTAATAATTAATAGACCACAATAAAGAACTAATTGAGCAGCCCAGACCTTTCTTATAAAGACTACAGGGGAAATGTAGCCTGTGCGTGTGTGTGTTGTCCAAACAGATAAGCACGTACTATTGATCGGTGTTAACTGAAAGGGACTCACTGGCGACTGATTAGGTGAACGAGTTTTAGCACTTGTGTGTTGAGTAACAATGTAATTTATCGTTGTGTGTTCCTGTGTGAACTGGACCCCCCGCCCCGAGTGAACAGGAGGAGCAACAGATAGCACGCCATGTGCTGCTTTGTCTGTAATCTACACCCCGGGTCTTAACCTACAGCCCACCACAAACAAGCCCAAGCCTGTTGTCCATAATGCTAAATACCTGGAAGCACATCCGACACCTGGGTTTTCTCTCAGTAGGAGCGTTTGGGTCGAGGGCTCGTACCAGTAGATTTCCCTTAGAAAAATCATTAAGTCTCATCAGCTGCTGTGTCTTCAAGTGTCTTCAATTATACATGAATACATATTCATTTCAAATACCTGAAATGAATGTGGCCTGGGGGTTGGGGGGTTCACCCAGTGAGCAGAAAGTTGTGGGTTTGAATCCCAAGACTGCTAGTGGCACCACTGAGGTACCTTTGAGCAAGGTACCGTCCCCACACACTGCTCCCGGGCGCTTCACTTGGTGAATGGGTTAAATACAGAGAAGAATTTCGTGCTGTTCACACTGTGTGCTGTGGTGTGTTCATAGAATGACAGAATGATCACTTTACACTTTTCAATATCAATTTTAAATAAATGAACACTTACATAACTGGAATGATTGTAATTGCTTTAATGAAACATGAATGAAATAAGATTGTATTATAATGCAATGCATATAATGCAATGTTAGACAGTATAAAGTCATTTGCAATATAATATAATGTAATACAGTTTTGTACCATTTCCGTTGGTCCAGTCATTAAATGTTGGTACGTTGACAGCTGGCACTATCTGGTGTAACAGCCGGTAGCAGTTGTTTCCACTCTTTGGGGAGAAAAAGAAAGAAAAAAAACACTGTCTGGGTGTTCATGTGCTATAACAGGCTACCACTATACTGGGAGCCCGTCCAAAAAGAGTCCAGGCTTTGATTGCAGACATTTGGGGATCAAGAGTCTGGCTTTGGAACTCGAATCAGTTTCACAAGTCATCAATGTTTGTGTCATACATCTGTTTATGATTCAGGGTTGATTTTAATGATTGTAATGTTGAACTGATTTCTACTAAATGTTTCCTTCAGCTTTAAAGCATGATGAGTGTTTCACAGTGTGAGAGATAAAAAAGTTTGAAGAGGGAAAAAAAAACTATAGAAATGATGATGGCCTCACAGTTAAGGATAAGTTTTCATTTAAGGATAAGGTTTAAAGTTTTGCGCCACACACCCCAGACCAGCCATGATTTGGCCTTCAAATGTAACTTTTGTTGTAGTTTAACACTAAAACTGTGAGGCCCGTGTTACTAACAAACACCAGACACCAATAGTCACCCAAATATTTTCCTTAAAAAGAAAAATCCTTTCAACTGGCTCAAACTACATCAAGATCTCAATAAATGAATTAGAGTTCATTTTGACATGTGTACCTCAGGAAAGAGTCTGCATTTGTTTGGGTACAAGACTTGTTTAAGGAAGTCCTAAGCATATCCAGTCCATAAATATGAGACGATGAGTTCACCTTATACGACTTTCGGACTTTTCAAAATCTCACTATGATCTCTATCAATTCAAAAAAAGAGGGGAAAACTGTTTTTAGGATGGTTTAACCAAAGTTCACAAGTCTTTCTTCCGTCTCACTCTTGCCATCAGTCCTCTAACCTTTGCTCTGCTTCTCTGCTGCCTGATGCACATTAATGGAAAGGCGTATTAGTGCAATTATAATCACGGGTAATCCCTGGCCTGCCGGGGATTACACCATTATTCCAAGCTGCTGCAACCAAGTCTTACTCCAACCACTGACATTTCCTAATATTACTGGACTTACACAAGCAAGAATCTATCTTCCTGTGAAGCTTGTTATTTTGCCATTGATTAAAATAAAGTTACAATCTCTGATTTGCTGTTAGCTTTGCCAGAGTTTCTGGAATGAAAAATAAGTAATTTAAAAAGTTTATGACTTTTTAGTGGTTATTCTGGACAAAAGTTTGCAGACACCCAACATTTCTGCTGAATTCAAGGGGATTAATATGGAATTTGTCCTCCTTAGTTACCAAAACAGCTAGAAGGCATATCGTATCAAAGGCCAACAGTGTTGGGCTGATTTAAGCAGAAGACGCTGGATCAGATATTGGCAGCAAATGACATCATCCTGCAATACTGTGTGATGTCATGTTGTCTATTTCTTGCTGAGGGGTAGTATCTACTTTTGGACAATAATCTTGGATGTATTAAAATATGTAATAGATTATGATCAGCTGATGGTGAATGTTTTAATATTGGCATTTGTATGGGAAGAGGAAAATTAGTATTATAAAAAATAGTATCTCTAGTAACAGCTTGCTCTTCTTGGGAAGGCTTTGTGCTAGATGTTGGAACGTAGCTGTCAGGATTTAACTGCATTTGGCCGCATTAAGTCAGATCAAGTATTGCTGTTGGTTGATTACAAATTGGATCACAAACTCTACTCCAACTCTTCACAAAAATATTGGATGTAGATCCATCATTCTAAAGAATATAGTGTTCTGAGGGGCTTTTTACCCCTCTAGGCGAAACTTGTCATTGGATATGATGACCTAAGGCTCATGCATGGGTGCTTTGGAGCACTGAACACCTGTTCGATTGGTGCACACTGTAGGAGCTGAATTCCCTAATTAGAGGGGCTGCTTGGATACTTTGACATATAATGTAACAAATATGAGTAGTGTGGTTGATTTATTAAAATCAACCTAGTTTATTTGAACGATTTAACAGCTATATACTTAACTTAAAAGAGTTCATGGCACACTCCATGGCCACCTGAGAAGTGCCCAGCTGCTCTCGGTTAGCATTCTATGCTAAGGATTAACTCTATATAGAGCAGTAGGTGGACTTGCATCAGTAACCTAATCACCTCCAGTAGGAAAGGGTGTAATCCCAGCCTTGGCTGAGGAGGTCTCGTCAGTTTGCCCAATCAGGCATCAGCGCTGATCAAACCCCCGGGGCAGGGGCAAGGGATTAGGCTGAGCTTTAACCCTTTAGCAAAGAGGAGCCCAAAAGGAAGGGGGAGGTGGGCAGACGCCAGATGTAGGGGCGCTCCTGAGGAATTTGGGGTAAAGAGCTGGTAATCCTGTGCTGGGTCTGAGACCATGACACAGAATGAGGGCAGGTTTACATGCAGAGATATGGAGGTAGGGATGTTTGGGTCAATCAGTGTAATGAACTGATAGGACACACACACACACACACACACACACACACACACACACACACACACACACACACACACACACACACACACACACAGAGACCAATACATTACTAGGACAGGCTAATTCCTAGTTCAGACCTTACTCCGGTAAGCTCAAGAAGTCTCATTGATTTTTAGAATAAATCCGGTGTTTCGCTTAAGTCGGTTTTACTAAACTGTCTCTAGTTAAAACGATACTTTGAGGACATACAAGATCAGCACTGCTGTCCACTTACCTACTTACATTCCAGTCAGTCAGCCAAGACGTGCTTAGTCTTCAAAGACTGCTTCTTTAGTTTTGCACTGCAGCTATGGGGCTTATGTAGCTAACAGGTCACACTCTGCTTGACCTGCTGCAGTGTTGGTCTGTTTCAGAATTTTTTTAAATTTTGGATTTAATATGTAAACTTTATGCATGTGAAGTTTTGAAATATGCCACTCGCTCCCCAGTCCATAAAGTCCATAACTGGAAATTGAACCGCAAAAAGCAATCAATTTAGAATTCATTGTTTTTCGGATATAATTTTTTTAAAATTAAAAATTCACATACTGTATATCCACCTGTACATTTGTTTTACTCAACTGCCATCTCAAAGGCCAAAGCGAGACTGAGGTGGGAAATGTATGCACATCACAAAAGCTGGCTTACTGGACTACTCACCATTAATGTTGGATTGTAGTCTTGCCTTTTAGGTGATATTGCTCGTTTTATCAAAGCTACTGAATACAAATGAATTATAACTTCTCACAATTATAACTGTTGGTATACAGTTATGGACTATAATGATGTACTTAAAAATGTTGCAAAGTTTAATAGCAGCTGTCTTCAGGCCATAATTTTGTCCATACTTTATTTTTGCTAATACATTAACCAAACCATCACTTTAATACTTCACAGCCCAGGCACTCTGCTTTCGGGCCTCAAAAATGTTTTATAGGTTGGGCCACCTGTCTTCTTATTGAAGTAAACAGAGCAAAAAATAGACCAGAGGAGACAGTGAGGGGCTGTATATTTAGACTGGGTTGGGCTGTTGGTCAACCGTGAGAGACACAACATATACACCAGAACCTGCATTCCTTTACTTAAATAACTATTGCGTCACCCTTCTTCTTCTACCACTTTAACATGTGGACATATTGACCTCTGGTCATCACTGGTGCAGATAAAGCATTACCATGCTTTATCTGATGGCCATACTGTAACATAACATCCCAGTTATTACATAACACATGGCTTAGAGAAGATAAGCAAAGTACAAGAGTCGAATGCCTGATAGTTTCGTCCGTGTATGTCTCAGCTGCCAGGAGAGCGCATGTCAGAGGTTATTTGCGTTTGGACAACCGATTAAGCTCCTGCTCCGAAAAGGAAGATGACTAAAAAGTACGACTCGAAGTGACGGGCTCATTTCTCCTCGTTATAGAGGATTAGGTCAGCTGTCACCTCGACCTCACTGGCCTCAACAGCACTGGTGTAAATGAAGTTTAATGCGCACCTCTGCGTGTGTACTTTAGCCCTGCACAGTAATCCCATTCATGCAGATTAAAGAGTAAAAGAGACAAGAGTGGAACAGATAAAGGTGTTCTATTTACAGTCAGAACCTGGTCAAGACACTTAAGACTCGGGCTAAAACGTCTTCCTTAACGTGCAGGAGGTCACTGTCTTCAGCGGTGGTGCTCCTGTAGAGCTGGCAGTTTTAGGTTAATATTCAGAGAAGATTTACAGAGTTAAATCTGAAGGGCTATTTTCATTTGTTTGCTAGTGTCTGTCCGTCAGTTTTTTATTTGTTTTCTTCTTGTTGTTTTTTTTTTGTTTTGTTTTTGGTAAGACAAGTAGTTACTCCATAACCCACTCGTTGAAAATGTAGTACAGCATTAAAATACCCTATTCTTGAGTTATTTAAATTTGTGTGGCTTTATATAACAAACAATCCAAATTATTTTCTGCCAGACCATTTTCCAACCTGTCTGTTTCCCCTTAGAATGAAACAAGCTGTTTCTATTTTAAGCTAAGATACATTATGCGATTGGTTGACCTGTCATGACCCCTAATCTCTGTTGTGATTGGCTGCCAAGTGCTGCAGCTCATTCAAAAAAAACCCAAAAAACTACGGGCTGAAGCAGGTCTTATCATTTTAGCACAGTTATGCAGTAGTAAACCGCCGTAGGCTGAATAGGTAGACAGATATAAATGCATTGGTTTTTAATGAGATCTCAAAAACTGTTCAAAATGGGCTGTTTTGGAAGGTTACTTGCCATATGTGGACTTCATGTTCGACGGAAGTAAAACATGCAGCTGGTCACCAACGATACCATCGTTTCATTTACTAGTGCTTATCTACTACATTATATTTGCTTTTCCACAATATTTGCCTATGAAGTAAAATGTATCCCTGGAACTTCTTGCCTGCTTTCAGCACGTAGGTCCAAGTTTGTTGCATGTCTGTGTTATGTGTTGTGTATATACGCTATACACGCTGTGTAATGAGCACGAAATTTTCACTTCAATTAAAAAAAAAAAAAAGTTGGCCTGTTTGGCTGATTATCCAACACTGGTCATAATTTTTCATGCCAAATCAAAGCAGTATCCCACTGAAACACCCGTCATAGAGATGCTTATTGTAGCATTTTAACTTTTAGCATGGTATGACAAAAACCCTGTTTATAATAAGGCTTTTTCAGTGTCGCCCCAGTTCACAGATTATGAGAAAGTAGGCGCCAAATACTGCGCAGACCACTAGTCATCATCCTCGTCCCTCGTTTCTGCAGGTTTTTCAGTGCTCCCGCATGGTATGAAGGTCATTTCAGGCAACATAAAACTGGGACACTGGCAACTCTTTTGGCCTCTGGCTAATTCATTGCTCTGTTGTTATAATGAACTGTCTTTCTGTCTGTCTGGTGTCTGTCAGAGCTAAATACATCCTTTTTCTGCTCATTTTAGTGCACAATTTGAATTTATTTGAGTTCAACATATTTAACATACATTAAATTCCATCCATTCATCCAGTATCTGAACCGCTTATCTGTAACCAGTGTCATGGGGAGCCAATCCCAGCACTCATAGGAATGAAAGGTCCTGGACAAGGAAGAAACTCCCTGGACAAGTTACCATTACATCACAAGGTGTATTTAAATTAACTAATTTAATTGTTAATATCACGTTACTTAATATTCAATTGTGGGCCCCACTGTGGCGCAGTGGATAGCACTGTTGCCTCACATCTCCAGGGGTTGAGTGTGTGTGTGAGTGTGTGAGTGTGTGAGTGTGTGAGTGTGTGAGTGTGTGAGTGTGTGAGTGTGTGAGTGTGT